>JXCR01141575.1:120700-145861 GCA_002079205.1 Phalaenopsis hybrid cultivar
TATTTCATTAAGGGATAAACTTTTGATGTGGTTAAACTCGTTAGCATCTGGATCTATCAGAACTTAGGGAGACTTATCAAAATAATTTTCATTTAAATATTTCCCACCATAAAAAAACTGTTTAGCTTAGAAATGATATAACATCTTTTTGTCAGTTCTAAGTAGAATAAATTTATAAAGCTTGGAAAAGATTTAAAGATCTCCTTACCATGTGTTACCATATTAGTTAATATTCAAACTTTTTATAATTGATTGGTTAGATCGCTTAGATCAATAATTGACGCTGATGTTGGTGGATCATTAAAGTCAAACCATTCAAGGAAGCATGTTATTTAATTGAGTAGATGACTACTAATAATTTTCAATGGCTCTTTGAAAGTGTAACTCCTAAAAGAGTAGCTAGTATTCTTGATTCTGATGTAATATCTATGTTGGGTACTCAAATGGCTGCAATATCAAAGAAGATATATCAATATGGAATGAATTGTTCTCCGACACCTCTTGTGCTTGAGGAAATTCATTGGGACAAATGATAGATTCTCAGTTTTCTTTGAGACTTTAAATGCAATAAGCAACCGATCTAATAATCCTTATTCCAAATATTATAATTCTGGTTAGAAAAATTTCCAAAATTTTAGTTGAAGTAACAATAACTCTAATGCTGTAAATCTGCAATGGGGGAACAATGCTACAAAACCATTGGGAAACACTAGCAATATGAGAAATTCTAAGTACAAACCATATTACCCTCCAGGTTTCAATAGCAATTTATGGAGTAAGAAGAAGAAATTGTCAATGGAAGAGTTAATATTTCAAATTGGAGCACAATTATAAAGTCAATGAGCACAATTACAAAGTCAGGGATCACAATTAAAAAATCAAGGAGCTGCAATTAGAAACACGGAAAATCATATTAATTAAAAATTCTGGGCTTTATACTAGATTTGGAATAGTTTGAAGTGGATTTATATTAATGTTAATTATAGTCAGATTTATATTATTGGGGGTTTGACCTAATTACTTTACTGTGTTGCGGTTCCTTATCACTGAGATAACGTGATGTGAAGCTCTTGTAACCATAGTTATAGAGTGGGCAATACTCACACTAATGGAGCACACCCACATATGGAGTACAAGAGGAAGTTGGTAATATTTTTTTTTTACATTAAATCTTATTTTAAAGTAAATGTATGTTAACTATTCCATTACAATGATAGAGACTAGAGAATGGAATGGGAGCTAATTTCCACGAAATTACATTAGCTGTCCCATAGGAGACAATCAGATCAATCTTGGTGGACATCAGATTACAGGTAGCCCAGGTAATTCAGGATTAACAAGCATAAAATTCAAATAAATATCAAAATTTATTTGATTTCTCACTTTCATTAACCATACATTTTGTATGAGACCTTCTTAAGGCTCAGGGAGAGCCGATCTCAATGGTCAACATGTGGTTCTGACACATCTCACGATCCTTCTGAGTGCGTCCTCTAGAGGGATGTTGTCAGATAGAAGAAGAAGGGCAAGGTCTTTGGGTATGGGTCCCAAGCATCGATCTACGATGCATGATTGGTCTCTAGCATATTCGGTGCATCCACTTCCACTTCACAGAATGAGGAGATGAGTCGTCAGGTTGCTGCTGAGGTTGTTGCTCTAGTAGCCTCCTTGAGATTGGAGATGTGTGCAGAGATCAAAGTTGTGTTGCGTTCATAACTACAGAAAGGGAAGAAGGCTGTGCAAAAATGATGTTGGGGATGATGATGATGATGAGGATGTGGGGAAAAAAATTTGATGAGGAGGATGAGTATATTGTTATTTTTCTGTTTAGTTCTGTATTGAATAATTTATTATGAGTGAAAATTAATTTTATTATGCGCATGTACATTTTGTATGTTTTAGTTCAAATTTATTTATTTATTTATGTATATGATTTACGTATTAATTAGTTTTGTTACTATATTGTGTTGTGTATTTATTTATCTGTTATGATTGAATGTGTGTAGATTGNTGATGCATGATTGGTCTCTAGCATATTCGGTGCATCCACTTCCACTTCACAGAAGGAGGAGATGAGTCGTCAGGTTGTTGCTGAGGTTGTTGCTCTAGTAGCCTCCTTGAGATTGGAGATGTGGGCAGAGATCAAAGTTGTGTTGCGTTCATAACTACAGAAAGGGAAGAAGGCTGTGCAAAAATGATGTTGGGGATGATGATGATGATGAGGATGTGGGGAAAAAAAATTGATGAGGAGGATGAGTATATTGTTATTTTTCTGTTTAGTTCTGTATTGAATAATTTATTTATAGTGAAAATTAATTTTATTATGCGCATGTACATTTTGTAAGTTTTAGTTCAAATTTTTTTATTTATTTATGTATATGATTTATGTATTAATTAGTTTTGTTACTATATTGTGTTGTGTATTTATTTATCTGTTATGATTGAATGTGTGTAGATTGTAGCATTGAAAAAGGACTATTTTTTTCAGAAGGTACCTATTTTCAACGACTTAGCGAGGGTTTTACGATGGTTTATTAAACAAGGGATGGTTTTCTGATAGTCTATTTAACAAATGATGTCTGGGCAAAGTGCTGAACTTTAGCTACGGACAAAGCCATCGGAAAATCACACGCTTAACCGACGGTTTGGATACCGACAAAACCACTATACTTTTCTGACAGAACTACAGCACTTCTCCTGCGGACCATTTTTTCGGTTATATAACTGGCAGTCAAGCTACTATTAAACATAAAATATTTTTGGATCAATAATTAGTGTTATGGTGTGTCGGTTAACCATCAATTAATGTAAACCACAGTTAAATTCGTCATTAATTTAATTACCAATAAGCATTTTTTCTACGCTAACTTTATTGTAACTAAACCATCCGAAAATATATTAACTGTTGTTTATCCATTATTATCGACGGTATTTGACTATCGGTAATAAATTAAATTCTTGTAGTGTGTTGATGCTGGCTGGGCCAGCGATTAAAAAGGCAGAAAATCTACATCAAATTCTTGCATCTATCCCGGACCGAATCTCATATCCTCGTCTGCAAACAAACAATTCCTGCCACCACAGTTTATATGGACAATGCCTCAGCAATCACACTAGCTCACAATCTCATATTTCATACCAGAAACAAAAACATCAAATATGGCTACCATTTTATAAGAGTTTGTTCACTGAATGGGCCATCATTCTAGCTCGAAACAATAACATCGGTTATTGCAAGAACGGAGGCTTGGAGATCAATCCTCTGATGATAAGCAATTCCAAAATTACTTGTATTTATATTTTTGTTGGACCCGTTTGGAATCTCATTTTCGGAGTATCACAGAAACCACTGCATAAAACAAACAAAAAAAGCAATGGTTTAGAATTCAGNTTCTGATGATAAGCAATTCCAAAATTACTTGTATTTATATTTTTTTTGGACCCGTTTTGAATCTCATTTTCGGAGTATCACAGAAACCACTGCATAAAACAAACAAAAAAAGCAATGGTTTAGAATTCAGGCTATTCTTGTAATTCTTTAGTTTATTATAATCAAATATTGTCAATATTTTGAAGTAATCAAATTTGTCGAATTTCATCTCTCTTCAGATATGTGCGTGTCAATACATGTAGAGAGAGAGAGAGAGAGCGGGAAATAAGTCATTATATGCGTACACGCCAAACTATTTTTTTTCTCATAATGATATTTGAATCCATTTGAACGCAAAGTTCAGCTCTAATTAAACAATATTTTAACTGATAAAATTTTACTAAATCAATTTTAACAACTTGATATTTCAGAAATGGTCTTAACAACACGAACTTTAAACCTTGAAAATTTAAATTCAACAATTTACGAATTTTATGTTAGAACAGATAAAAATATTTTTTTAGCATATAAATCACTCTAAGATAAATTTCAGCATATGGAAACACTACCTTTTTTATGCAATATGATTTTTAACAATGAACATGCCAAACCAAGCAATATATATAAGTATGTATTACTAAAAAGAGCTGCTTACGGCTGCCTACATGTTGATAATATCAAAGGAGGACAACAAAAAGAGAAGGGAAATATATAATATCAAAGTATATATATGTCTTTTGATGGATCCTTTTTCTCTTCTCTTTTTGTTGTACTCCTATGATATTATCAACATGTAGGCAGCCTTTANTCTTAATTACCACAAATTTAGATGCTAAATTCCATATAAGCAAAATTTAAAAGATTTAGCTTGTCATACTAGAAATTTAATTTCAGAACTATATGAAATTTTAATTTTGATTTCAATAGCTGAAAGATAAAATATTAAGAATCACAATTCCAAAAGAAGAACTAAGTTATCAATAATTCAAAAAATAAATTTTATATTTCAGAAAACCAGTGAAAGTTTAAATTTTAGTAATTTGGAAAAGTAAATTTTATTTAAAAAAAATGAAAAAATTGAATTTCTGATTTCGGCAAAAACAAAAAACAAGGGGCGAGATAAATGAAAACTTCTTAGCAAAAGAAAATCAGATGTTGGGAGATAGTAACAATGATTTAGTAAAAAATAAAATTAATTTTTGAAGGATATAAGATTAAATCACAACGAAAATATAAATTTTTTTTCAAAAAATTTAATTCTAAGTTGTGCATAATCCGATACAGACAAAAATCCTTTCAAATTGGTTGAAGAATTTATTTCAGCAACAATGATTTCAACAAATTTATTTTTAATTTACAGTAAACATTATTTTAACAATTAAACTTAAAATAAAACCAATAATTATAACTTCAAGTATTTTTTCTCTTCCAACAATTTTTAGAACTATAGTTTTAAAACAAAATAAATGGAGCTTTTTTACCACCATACCAAGGAGAACTTTTTAAATTTTAGAATAGTGGGGTCAATTTTGGGTCCATTTGGAGGGAAATATTGGGGTGCGGCGGTTTTCTCAAAACACAGCCGTATTNGGAGGGAAATATTGGGGGGCGGCGGTTTTCTCAAAACACAGCCGTATTATTTGGATAACGCGTTCTCACGTGTTTTCGTGCCGTCACCATCCGTGTGTCGCGAATTTTTTAATAGGCACAACAGCGGGATAGGTCCCGCTTCCTGCGTCCTCAACTCGCGTTAGTGTAAGGAATTTCTCTTGTGCCCTCCTCGTATCTGCTCTTCCTCGCTCCCTCCCTCTCCAATCTTTCTGCTCTTCACTCTCGCCGTGACCATTACCGCATCATACGAGGTATGGTTTCCTATTTCCATTCTCCATGCTGATTTGGTTTTTGGAGGTGGAGTTGGAAGGAAGCATTTTTTTTTTCCCAAGATTTAAGATTTTATATGTGTTTCATTATTTGGAACATGAATTTTCGTTTAGGAGCCATTTGTGTCGCCATAGTTAGAGTATTAGACAATTTGGGTCGGATGCATTGCTATAAGTACTGTGCAACAAATTTTTGCTATTGTTCTGGTTAAGTTGGAATGATGGTATACCTACTGATGAAATTGTTTAATTGAAATTGTTGCATTCATTTAGAAAATGTGGTTGTGACCATTTTCGATTGTAATGGTTGCTGGGAGAACTGGAAAGCATAAGAAGTCCTACTCTTTCATTTATTGCATATAAATTTTCCCCTCTGCATGTTCTGCCATTGGCATCTAAGAGGTAAAATTATAAGCGAGTGACAACTGTTCACACTCCTTATGTTAGCCTTGTTTTTGCTGTAATTGTGGGAGCAATTAATATATGTTCATGTGTGTTTACTTGCTTAAAGATACAAGGTGGCATTTGGGATCTGTTTATGTTGCTTAAAGATAGGAAGAAAGTTGTGTAAGCCTAATATGCTGGGGGCTGGGCTTCAGGCTTCTGAAATATCTTACATTGGAAAGGCATAATACGGGGTATGAATAGAAATTTTGCAAGAAATTATGTATTAGGTTTCCCTTTGAATATTGAAGTGAAAAAGTATTTCTCGAAATATTTTTGATTGGATATGTAATTGGCCAATGGATAAAATTTCGAAGGAATAATTGTTGCCATTTGGGTGATTTCAATTATTTCAAAAATGGCTTTTCCAAATTAGGAAATAGACAAACGAAAAGATGGAGTTTCCTTATTCAAAATTAATTTTAATTTGTCTACCATTTAAAAAAGAATCCGTCATTAAAATATTTGATTCTTTACATAAATAACACAAAAAAAACATTGCTATTTGCAAATCTAGCGCCCAATTTCATCCATTTTTCAAATTATCACTCAACTGTAAGAATTTCTAATAAAATCCCAACCCATATGTAACATTTTTATCATATTTTGAATGGTTTAATTGAGGAACAAATAAATATATCGGTTCGGTAGTTCAAAAATGTTACACCGTTGCTAGATTTTGTAAATAACATTGTTTTAAATGCAATGTGTAATTATGCCAAANCATATATATGATGATTTTAGTAGTTTTAATCTTAATTACCACAACTTTAGATGCTAAATTCCATATAAGCCAAATTTAAAAGATCTAGCTTGTCATACTAGAAATTTAATTTCAGAAATATATGAAATTTTAATTTTGATTTCAGTAGCTGAAAGATTAAATATTAAGAATCACCATTCCAAAAGTAGAACTTAGTTATCAATAATTCAAAAAATAAATTTTATATTTCAGAAAACCAGTGAAAGTTTAAATTTTAGCAATTTGGAAAAGTAAATTTTATTTTTACAAAAATGAAAAGATTGAATTTCTGATTTCGGCAAAAACAAAAAACAAAGGGCGTGATAAATGAAAACTTCTTAGCAAAAGAAAATCAGAGATGTTGGAAGATATTAACAATGATTTCAGTAAAAAATAAAATTAATTTTTGAAGGATATAAGATTAAATCACAACGAAAATATCAAATTTTTTTCAAAAAATTTAATTCTAAGTTGAGCATAATCCGATACAGACAAAAATCCTTTCAAATTGGTTGAAGAATTTATTTCAGCAACAATGATTTCAACAAATTTATTTTTAATTTACAGTAAACATTATTTTAAGAATTAAACTTAAAATACAACCAATAATTATAACTTCAAGTATTTATTCTCTTCCAACAATTTTTAGAACTATAGTTCTAAAACAACCCATATTCCAGTTTTCAAAAATGTTACACCGTTGCTAGATTTTGTAAATAACATTGTTTTAAATGCAATGTGTAATTATGCCAAAAAATTTGGCCACATGGATGATTTATAGCTTATATGGCACAACTAAACAGGAGAAAAAAAACATTATCGCAAGCTTTCAGCAGCATGATTTATTTAGATTAAATAATCTGTAGCTATAACTGTAATGATATGGCATAAATAGAAATAATTTGACATGAGAAATATTCTTGTCCTTGCAAATGTTTTTTTTCAAAAAAATTTATATAAAGACTTGATGATAGAAATTATTTTCATAAAATTTCTGAAAGCATAAATTTATTGCTATGCATATTGGCTCATTTATGTAAGCTAAAGATCAAGGCCTTTGCATGCAAACTGTAAAGAAGCCGAGAAATGATTCTCAAACTATGTTGCACCATTTTTTAAAGAAATTAAAATTTAATGTTAATTGAAAAAGCAAAACTATAGATATGAAGAGTCGAGCTAAAATCAGATAAAACTTTATCCCCAAAAAAAATAGTGTTGTATCATCTGTCTAAGAAAGAAAAGACAAAACATAAGAGAGAAAATATTATCTTAGGACTCCGAACGTAGAGCTACATTCCGAGTCCAATAAAATGATGACATGTGGAATGTCGGAACAACCTATGGGACGAATGACAAAAAATATTTTTACCGCGCCGGCCAGCCTGAATCTCAGCCCACTGTTTTTTAAATTAAAAAAATTAAACCCAACTCCAATCTAACCCAAAGTTGTGAAGCTTCCAATAACACCACAATGTAATCAAATAACACCATATAATACTCGAATAACACTTCAAGTTCCACAAAGAACAGCGTGGAATATAAAATAACCCCGCGTAATATTAGAAAAAATTGCTTAGAAAACCAAATAACACAGTGAAATTTGAAATAACGCAGGGAATATGTCGAATCACACAGTCTTAAATCAAGTAACGTGGGGGAATATTCCAATAACACGGCAAAATAATCGAATAACACCACACAATAGTTGAATAACACTTCATTGTCCACAAATAACACAGTGGAATATAAAAAAACCCTACGGAACTAGAAATAATGCTAATGGATTATTCCTGTAACACAGCGAGAAAGCTAAAAAATGTGGAAGAAAATAAATAATGCAGAGGAATACTCCTATAACACAATGCCTATTTCAACATTACGTGTGTTATTTAAGTGTGAATTGGTGTTATTTATGCATTATTCCAGTGTTATTGCAGTTTTAAAGCACTAAAAGTTGTGAAAACAAAGTAATTTTAATTGTTTTTGTTATCTTTCACGAATGACATATGCTTGTTTGCTTTTCCACGTGCTCAATATTTTTAAAGTATGTAATTTTTCAATTTTAATTAAAAGATATTGAATTCAATAATAAAGATTCAGGTTAGAGTTGGGTCGTGCCGCGTGCGCATTATTTTTTAATATCAAAATTCTATGTGAGTGTGACATTCCACGTGTACTCATTTTATTGGACTTTGAATGTAGCTCTACGTTCGGAGTCCTGACGTAATATTTTCTCCATAAGAGAATACCATCAAGTTAGTTCAAAAAGGGAAGCGAAAAGTTAAAGAGGAGTAAAAACATATAAAAATCAAATACTAGAACAGAATCTATGCTACAAAAATGAAATGGAACAACAAAGAGAATGACACAGTCAAACAAATTACGATGTCAATCTTTATGGAGCAAATTTGCATCAACCTCAATCGAGAAAAACATGATAAAAAAAGTATCCTCAATAGTTCTAGCAAAGCTGACAATCTGTGTTCCCCATCCTAATAACTTCCCTTGACAATAAATATATAATAGACATATAGGCGATGGATGTATTATTACAAAAACAAGAAAATAATTTCTAAAACAGGAAAAGAAGAGTTAGAAATTAAACATGCGGCAATACCGAGGACTTTTATTTTATTGGAAATAAGTTTTGAAATCTGTTAGGAAGGTATTTTGGATTTTTTTGGGTGNGGATAAAAAAAGTATCCTCAATAGTTCTAGCCAAGCTGACAATCCGTGTTCCCCATTCTAATAACTTCCCTTGACAATAAGTATATAATAGACATATAGGCGGTGGACGTATTATTACAAAAACAAGAAAATAATTTCTAAAACAGGAAAAGAAGAGTTAGAAATTAAACTGCGGCAAGACCGAGGACTTTTATTTTATTGGAAATAAGTTTTGAAATCTGTTAGGAAGGTATTTTGGATTTTTTTGGGTGTGATTGTAAAGAGAGAAATAACACCTCAATCTTTTGAAGTAAGTTTAAAATATCAAAATTTCAGTTAAAAGCCTAACCAAAATTCATTTTGGAAATTTATATGCATAGCACCCAATTCTTATGTGTGTATGTATCTTGCACTTGAACCTTCAAAATTTTAATTAAGTTCTCCTTTTCATTTTTATGAAATTCTTGACACACTTAAAGATTACCTACTTTCTCAAATATATCTTATGCTCACTTTTAATGATTTTTAATGATATTACACTTTAAAAGAAGGTATTTTGGATATTTTTGGTTTCAAGCAAAAGAAATGGACTTTTGGAGAAAATGAAAACAAAATGGTGCAATTTTTATTAAAAACAAGCAAGAAAGAAAATTCTGACTGGCCACATTTCGATAGGTCTTTCTATATTTAATCAACTCTAAATTTCTCACATGTTTTTGAATAACATTAAACTTTAAAGAAAAGTTATTTTCATATTTATTTTGTAGGTATATATGTTATGAGTGAAACATAACTGAAACGAGACGAAGAAGAGTCGAAACATAGCAAAATGGTGGAGCTGTTGTAGGGTGGCGCCTAAGGTGCCAAAATTCAGAGAACTGGCTCCTCAGGTGCAAAAATTCAGAGAACTCGCACCTAAGGTGCCAGAACTGGCGCCAAAAGTGTTAGAGATGATATAAGACAGATTAAGGCAGTTCAAGCCAAATTTTGAGGAGATTTTATGGGCTCCAAATGATTCAAACACTCCATGGAGTGATTTAATGCATCTAGACACTATGGAAGGCTTTTTAATGAAGGGATAGGTCTCTTGAATGAATTGACATGTCATTTGGAATCAAAAAGTGTGCCTTTTGGTGAGAATTTGGGAGGGATTTTTTATTACTTTTTGAAAGGAGGCAACCCCTAATTAAAAAGGAGAGGAGCCTAGGGCTTGAGTGTGGCATGAGAATAAGCGGAACACTTTGGAAAAGAGAGGATTTTCTTCTAGGGTTGTAAGAGGAGAGAGAAGGTGTGAGATTTCTTCTTCATTACATTTCTAAGAGAGAATTGAGTGTGATTGTAAAGAGAGAAATTGCTTACAGGAANAAAAGGCAAAAATTTGTTGAGAAACATAATATCTGAAGGGGCTATACTTTCTACAACAAGGTAAGAGTCACATTCAATTTCATGGGTGAGAAAGTAATTCATGAGGTTGAGTGCAAAAACATAAGGAAATATACTTTTTTGGACGTAGAATTAGAGATTTAAAAATGAGAGATTAAAATCCCCAATTTGGTCCAGTTGATTGGAAAGTAATGCGATATGGTTAGCCCTCAAGCGAGGGAGAAGTGGAAGCCCTTAAGAGAGAGGTGACATCCTCCCAACCTAATCACAGAATTAGAGACCAAACTCTGGATTAGCTAATATTCTTTATGCACTTGATAGAGGGTAAAAAATAAGATTGCTCCTATTTAGCAGAATACAATTTTATATATAATTTTATATGATTTTAATTACTTCACTAACCATGTACTTACTGTAAAGGAGAAAGATGTTTTCTTAAATTTTAACTTTTTTTTACAAAACTTTGTTTAATCTTATTAAACTTAACATTGAACTTTATAAATTAGTTCAGTAAACTTAGTTCTTTTAGTTACATTTTTTGTTAGCATTCAATGAACCATATTTTAACTTGTCTTTCTTACTTTAATTTTTGTAGTTTGATTATTGTGATTTATCTTATTATCATAAGAATTTTCATCTTCCAAACTAGGAAATGATAGTAGTAGACTAGAATTAGCCTAAGGGATTTCTTGTTGCGCTTCTCTTTGAGAATGATACTAGCGCTTTTAAAGAAATCCTTACATTAATTGAAGCGATACGTGCACTTGCGTGGAACCACTAGTGTGTGAACTATTTTATTTATCGTATAAACATTTTCATTTCGCACAATAACTACTTAATATAAATTGGCTTAAGCTTTTGGTCATATTTTTTAAAGCAAAATTACAGCGTAACTTTGGGATGAGTCAAGTTTTTGCATTGTTACCAGGGATTTAAATTGATATAAAACACGCAGAAAAATAGCACATACGAGTGGTGCAACACTACTCAATAGTTTTATCATGACAGCCGTAAATTCATTAGTTTGGTGGTTTCAAAAATTACCTTAAACTTGTTATTTAATTACCCTCTTTCATCCATCTTTCAAATTCTAACTATCTGAAATGTAAAAATTTATTGTACCAACCGAACCCATATTTTTCATCTATATCAAATACTAAATAGTTTGATTGTGGCACTCATAAATACATAGGTTTTGTGAATGGAAAATATGTTTTATTTGATAAAAAGAACCACNTTTATACTCATCTTTTGTGATATTACACTTTAAAGGAATGTATTTTTCATATTTTATTGTGGATTGTTGATTTTTAAGACTTGAAGCAAAAAGGATGGAATTTAGAGTCAAAATGGAGCATTAGAAATGTTCAGCACGGACGGCGCCAAACTGCACGCTGACGACACCATTTGATAGAAAGCACGGATTAATTAAATGGCTTATGGCGCCGACGGCGCCAGTGTAGGTGAAGGCCCTATTTCTAGAAGATTCGACAAACTTGGATGCTTTCTGAAGAGTTTTTGGATGCACCTATTGGAAAATCAACATTAAGCTCTATGTAGAGCCAAAATTGATTAGAAAAGACCTCCCTTCGCGCCCCTTCGCATTCTTCAACCGCTTTCCACTTTCTTCCAAGCTATTCCACATTCCCTATAGCCACTTAGGGTCCATTAGTTATTTATTTTCTTTAAAGTTTTCAGTTCTTGTGATGAGTTTAAGTGTGAATTCTTCTCTAAGAGTGTTGGAGAGGGAGAGAAGTGAGAGATTTCTTTTTCCTACATTTTTAAGAGGCTACAAGGGATTTTCTTTAGAAAGAGTTTCAGATAAGTGTTGCTTATTAATTACTATTGTATGAAGTTTCTTTTATATATGAAATTTGCATTTTGTTGTATCTTTCTAATGAAGTCTGAGTAGTTTTCTTTATCCTTCTTTCTATTTTGAGATATGGTGAAATGAAGAGATAATTTGGATGTGTCAATGTTAAAATATAAAATAAATTGTGTTGGTTCATTTATCTTTCTCCCTACTCTGAGATATGATGAAATAAAGAGATAATTTGGATGTGCCAATGTTAAAATATAAAATAAATTGTGATGGTTTTTCAACTCCGTTTTTAATTTACTTTTCATTCTGGCCAATTGAATTGTTAAAATATGTTGTGAAACATATGATTCGGGAAATGAAGTATGAGTTCTATAATAAAGTGAAAATTACATTTAATTCTATGAAGGAGTATTTCATACATGGAATTAAGAGCAAATAAATACGGAAATATACATTGTTGGATGTAGAATTAGAGATTTTTAGGGTGATAGACTAAAATCCCCAATTTGATTTTAGTGTTTAAGAACTAAAGCGAGAGTTAGCCTTCAAGGGAAGGGAAGTGGGAGCTCTGGAGTGAGAGTCAGTATCCTCCAAGCCTAGCCACGAATTTCGAAACTAAACCTGAGATTAGCCAATGATTTTCTATAAAACTGAATCAGGGTAGAGAGTTAAAACTGCTCCTATTTGGTACAATACCTATTTAAACCATTTATCTCATCTCATTTTACCAAAAACTCATTGTAGTGGGAAAGATATTTTTCCATATTAGAAAACTTCATCACATAAATATAATTTAGTAGTTACTGTTTTAAACTTTGCATTTAAATTTTACTAGTAGTTTATAATTTAGTTCTGATAGTATCTCAAACATTCAAAATTAGTGACTGTAATTTTGTTTTATTTCTATGAATTTTCTAGTTAAACTATTATTTTAAATTTAAACCTTCCTCGTGGGATCGATATTTGGGGCTTAAATAGAAAATCTTATATTACTTGACAATGATACGTATACTTACGTAGAATACTAAAATTAAGTGCTTAACGTTCTTATTCATAAAATACCACATCAAGTTTTTGGAATCATTGTAAAGCGGAGTCAACTTTATAAATTTTACAAAATTATATTTTCAGGGATCAAGTTTTTGGTGTCATTACAGGAGAAATTAATGGCAAATCAGGAAATTTAAAGATAAAATATAAAATATTAAAAATCAAAAAAATATATAAAATCAAAAATCCAATATATATATATATATATATGTATATATTTAAGAATATTTTTTTAAAAAATTTCTTTGCTTACTATATTTTATTATGCGAAATATTGGATCTGAAGGTTTAGTACCTTACGATTGAAAATTAGAACGTACTATAAGAAAAATTCAAAAACAACAAAAATAAATTAAAAATTTGAATGAAACAGTGAATAACTCACATAATCAAATAAATGAAAATCGACAAAGACCTTTAAAAGATTATGTTAATCATACAGAAAATGAAATTCACTTCACTATTTAAATTCCTGATGTTGCTGCTAATTCATATGAACTTAAACCTGATATTATCCAAATGGTACAAAATAATCAATTTAGNCTAATCATACAACAAATGAAATTCACTTCACTATTTAAAATCCTGATGTTGCTGCTAATTCATATGAACTTAAACCTGATATTATCCAAATGGTACAAAATAATCAATTTAGAAGAAAACTTACTGAAGATCCTAACTTACATCTAGCTAGTTTTCTTGAAATATGTGCTACTTTTAAATATGATGGAGTGTCTAATGATGTTGTTAGATATACTTTTTCCTTTTTCATTAAATGATAAAGCTAAAGCTTGGTTAAATTCATTAGCACCTGAATCTATCAAAACTTGGGGAGAACTATCAAAAAAAATTTTGGCTAAATATTTTCCACCCTCGAAAACTGCTAAGCTTAGAAACGATATTACATCTTTTTGTAGTTTGAAGGGGAATCGATATATGAAGCCCGAAAAAGATTTAAGGATCTCCTTAGAAAATGTCCACACCATGCTTTACCGGATTGGTTAATAATTCAAACTTTTTACAATAGATTAATAGGATCACTTAGATCTATTATAGATGCTACTACAGAAGGATCACTAATGTCAAAACTTTTTGATGAAGCATACCCTTTAATAGAAGAAATGACTACTAACAATTTTCAATGGCCCATTAAACGGGCAAATCCTATGAGAGTAGCTAGTATTCATGACACTGATGCAATGTCTATTCTAGCATCTCAAATTGTTGTTATATTGGAAAATATTGATCAAATTGGAGTGAACTATTCTCAAATATCACCATTGTTAGAGTAAAATTTACTATGGTAGATAATTGATACTCAATCATCTTATGAACCTTTAAATGTTATCAATCATTGAAATAACAATCCCTATTCTAATTATTTCAACCCTGGATGGAAAAATCATCCTAATTTTAGCTGGAATAATTATAACAATTCAGCGAACCCCTCAAGAAATTTAAAGAACCAAGGAAATCCTAATTATGAACCTTATTATTCTCCTACATTTAACTCTAACTCTAACCCATAAGTTAAAAAAAAGAGGTTGACAATGGAAGAAGTAATGATGAATATGAGAAATCAAATACAAAATCATGGGGCTACTATTAGAAATATTGAAAATCAATTAGGATATATTGCTACTGTACTTAGTAACAGAACTTCAGGAAAACTTTCGAGTACTGTTGAAGTAAATCCAAAAGATCAAAATAAGGAGCAAATTAAAGCTATTCAAATGTGAAGTTAAAAAAAAAGTTGGAACAAGAATCCAAAGAGAAACATAAGTTGATGCGAAGAAGGAAGACATTGAAAGTGACCATAATGAAAATGAAAAAATAAAAGTTTCTTTAGAAGAACCACTATCTCCGTTTCCTCAATGATTGAAGTAGAAGAATAAAAATAAACAATTTACAAAATTTGTGAAAATCCTTAAAAAGTTAACGATAAACATTCCTTTCATTGAGGCTTTGGAACAATTGCCAAGTTATGTGAAATTGATGAAAGATATACTAAATAAGAAAAGGATGTTTGCAGATCATGAGATCTTTGCACTCATTGAAGAGTGTAGCGCTATTATTCAGAAAAACCTTCCTGAAAAGTTAAAAGATCTTGGTAGTTTTACTATACCTTGTGCTATTTGTGAAAAGTCTAGTAAAAAATCCTTATGTGATTTAGGAGCGAGTATCAATCTTATGCCTCTATCGATTTTTAAAAGTTTAGATTTATGAGAGATTTCTCCTACTACTGTAACTCATCAGTTAGCTGATCAATTAAGAACTTATCCTAAAGGAGTTATAGAAGATGTATTAGTAATAGTGGATAAATTTATTTTTCTTGTAGACTTTATAGTATTAAATATGAAGGAAGATAAAGAGATTCCTATTATTTTTGGGAGACCATTTCTTGTAATAGGGAGAGCTGTGATAGATGTGCAAAAAGGAGAATTAATAATGAGAGTTAATGATCAAGAAGTAACATTAAATATTACAAAAGCTATGAAATATCCTACAATAGAAAAAGATAATGAATGTTTTAGGATGGAAGTTACTGATTATCTAAGTAATGAGCAATTTAAGGATGTGTTTGAAGAAAAATTAAGGTAAGAAGAATATTGTGAGAATGAGAATGAAATAAAAGAAGAGATGTTATATTACATTCAGGAAAAAATTGAAACTTTAGATTTGTTGGAAATGATAATAAAAATCTTATTCCTTCAAATATTAAACCACCCGAACTTGAACTAAAAGTATTACTTACCCATCTAAAATATGTGTTCTTAGGAGATTCATCTACATTGCATGTTATTATATCTCTGAGTTAACTGAAATTCAAGAACAAAAATTAATATAAATGTTGAAAAGATATAAAAAGGCTTTTGGATAGACTTTAACAGATATTAATGTAATTAGTCCTTCAATTTGTATGCACTGGATTCTATTAGATGAACAATACGAACCTAAAGCTAATCCTCAGAGGATATTAAACCCAACAATGAAAGAAGTTGTTAAAAAAGAAATCTTAAAATGTTTAGATGTTGGAATTATAATTCTTATTTCAGAAAGTTTATGGGTGAGTTCAATTCACTGTGTTCCAAAGAAAGTAGGAGTGACCTTTAAAGTAAATGAGAAAAATGAATTAAATTCAATAAGACAAGTTATTGGTTGGCGGATTTGTATAGAATATAGAAAACTAAACATGGTCACCAGGAAAGATCACTTTCCTTTACCCTTTCTAAGCCAAATGCTGGATAGATTGGCTAGAAACAAATATTACTGCTTTTTAGATGGATATACTGGGTATCATCAAATTCTAATTGCTACTAAAGATTAAGAGAAAACAACATCTACAAGCCCTTATGGAACGTTAGCTTTTCGTAGAATGCCTTTTGGACTATGCAATGCACCTACGATATTTCAAAAATATATGATGTAAATTTTTAGTAATTTGATTGAACATGGAATGGAAGTATTTATGGATGATTTCTCTGTATTTGGAACTTCAATTGAATTAAGTTTAAAAAATTTAGAAAAAGTTCTAGAATTATGTGAAAAAATCAACTTAGTACTAAATTGGGAAAAATCTTAATTTATGGTTGTAGGAGGAATTGTACTTGCGCATAAAATTTCTAAAAATTGCATTGAAGTAGATCCTGCAAAAATACAAGTTATTAAGAAATTACCACCTCCTACTACGGTTAGAGGGGTAAGAAGTTTTCTAGGACGTGTTGGTTTCTACAGGCGTTACATAATTTTTTTCTTAAAAATAACTAAGACATTATGCCAACTTTTAGAAAAAGATATAAAATTTGATTTTAATGAGGAATGCATAAAAGCATTTGAATTATTGAAAGAAAAATTACACTACACCCATAATAGTTCCACCTGATTGGGAGAAATCATTTGAAATAGTGTGCAATGCTACTGATTATGTTATTGGAGTTGTTTTAGGACAAAGGCACAATAAAGTTTTTAAAGTAATATATTATGTCAGTAAAACTCTAAATGATGCTCAAATTAATTATAAAACAACTGAAAGGGACTTATTAGAAATTTTTTATGCCTTTGATAATATTAGACCTTACTTGACTCGAACCAGATGTATAGTGCATACAACTTATTTTACTATCAAATACTAGATGCAAAAGAAGGATGTTAAACCAAGATTAACTAGATGGATACTTCTATTATAAGAGTTCAATTATATTGTAGTTGATAGAAAGGGAAATGATAATCAAATAGCTAATCATTTGTCTACACTAGAAAAAGAAATACTAACTAATTTTGTAAATGAAATTTTAGAAAATTTATCTGATGAACAATTATATAATATTGATGAAATGAATATACCGTGGTATGTTGATATAGTAAATTATATTTTAAGTGATATTCTACCACCATATAGTATGAATCAACAATTAAAGAAATTTATATATGATTCAAAATTCTATTTTTGGGATGACCCAAATTTATATAAATAATGTAAAGATCTAATTATTAGGAGGTGCGTGTCTTATGGGGAAACTCAACAAATAATTGAAATATATAATGATTCTAAATTTGTAGGACATTTTGGAATAAATAGAACTGCATATAAAATTTTACAAGCTAGATTTTATTGGCCTACTCTTTTTAGATATGTTAATGAATATATTAAAACATGTGATTGATGTCAGCGATGAGGAAATATTTCTAGAAGAAATGAAATGCCTCCAAATTACACATTGGAAGTTGAAATTTTTGATGTGTAAGGATTAGGTTTTATGGGACCATTTATGCCTTCATTTGGAAAATTATATATTACTTGCTATTAATTATATGTCCAAATGGATTGAAGCTGTTNCTGTCAGCGATGAGGAAATATTTCTAGAAGAAATGAAATGTCTCCAAATTACACATTGGAAGTTGAAATTTTTGATGTGTAAGGATTAGGTTTTATGGGATCATTTATGCCTTCATTTGGAAAATTATATATTACTTGCTATTAATTATATGTCCAAATGGATTGAAGCTGTTGTTTACCTAAATGTGATGCCCAGTGTTTCTAAATTTTTAAATGAAAATATTTTTACCAGATATGGAATGTCGAGAGTAATTATTACAGATGGTGTATCCCATTTTTAGGAATAGAAGAATCGATAAATTGATTAAAATTTGATATTATGCATAGATTCTCTACTGCTTATCATCCTTAGACTAGCGGTTTAGCATAGATAACAAATCGTGAAATAAAAAAAATTTTAAAAAAAACTGTAAATCCCTATAAATTGTATTGGTTTGCTAGATTAGATACTATATTATGGGCATATAAAACCGCTTAGAAGACTCCTATAGGAATATCCCAATATAGATTTATTTTTCAAAAAACATGCCACTTACCAGTAGAATTGGTGCATAAAGCATTTTAGGCTATTAAAGAATTTAATTTTAATCTAAAGGATGCTGGTGAGAAAAGATTATTACAACTCAATGAACTTGAGGAGATTAGAAATGAAGCATATGATAATGCAAAAATCTATAAAGAGAAAATGAAAATATGGACAAAAAGTTTTTTTATATAATACAAGATTAAGACTATTTTCAAGTAAATTAAAATCCATATGATTAGGACCATTTAAAGTTATTAAAGTCTACATTATGGAACTCTTGTTATAGAAGATCCCAAAACTGGAAAGATATTTAAAGTTAATGGGCATCGATTGAAACATTATTATGAAGGACACATGCCACAATTTAAGTAAATTTTGATGTTAAGTCATCCTGATTAAACAATGGTACTTCGGGCTGACAACATTAAACTAAGCACTTTGTGGGAGGCAACCCATATATAAATATGTATATATATCTATAGATTAATATTTTTTTAGTAAGTGTTTTTTATATTAGGAAATAATAATATTATTTAATCCTACACAATTTTATATATCAAAAGGTAAGAAAAATATTAGTATTGGAGGAAAATTTTGTAATCGAATTGAACAAAAGAATAAGAGAAGCAATTTTGGCCTTTGGCGCCGACGACGCCCATCTACACGGACTATGGCGCCGACAGCGTCGAGAACAGTTCGTGCAGTTCAGAACATATTTGGCAGACTTTGGCGGAATTTCACTTCAAAATAACCACTGAGAGGTTTTTAAAGGCCTAAAAACTGCCTTGGACGACAAAAAACTTCCAAATTTTGAATTTCATGGCTTCTAATTCAACAAATACTTCAAGGTATGGAGTTTTCAATAAAAGAAAGTTTATCAGTTTCGACGCGCAGAGATTCTACGACAAAGTCATTACGAAAAAGAGTCTTATCAAGGACAGATGCTTTGCCAATCATGATTTGAGTAATCCAAGTTCACAAATTGAGAAAATTATTGTACAGAGACGTTGCGACGTTCTATGCTACACTACTGCTGCAGTTGTTGTACCAGTAGTCAAGGAATTCTATGTTAATTCACATGTAATTACCCAATGAGTTATCTTCATTTGAGGTAAGGCTATACCACTTACTCCAACTCGAATTAATGATTTGTATATGATAAAAATTGTTTCAATTTATCATTATACAAATTTTATCCTAACGAGAAATATGATGCAAGATGTATATAACTTTCTGACAGATGAAAATGATAATTGGGAAATCAGAGATGAGGGATACATTAGTTTCTCCGCTTCACTACTTAATCCAATATCAAAATAATGACATTTCTTAATTTCTGCAAAATTACTCCCTACCATGACGATTAGTAGAGTTACAAAATAAAGTGTCATTTTAAACTACTGCATTCAAATGGAAAAGCCCATTGATGTATGATCAATTAATTTCAAATCTATTAAGGATATTATTATGAATGGGCCTATATATGAACTAGGGCATCCTTCTACAATTTTCTTACTTTGCAGTCAATCTAGTGTGCCATATGAAAGTTAAGAGAAAGTATTATTACCTTGGGAGCCCATGATTCTTATTGATGACAATTATATTGGGAATGGAAATTAAGCATTAGGTGTTATTTTGGATCATACATCACATGCTTTAGCACCATTAATGCCACAAACAGTTGGAAGTTCAATAGCTTTGGATAAGAAAATGAAGAGAATAGAAAAAGAACTTCAAAGTATTATGAATGCAATATGAAATCTTAAGTACCTTTGTGATCACCTAGATTGGAGGATGAAAGAGAACTTTGATCATACTGGAACAATTGAAGCAGGATTGATGCAAATGTTCAAGAAAAATGGATGGATAGATGAAAATTTGACCAATCAAATCCCGTATCGACTCTTCTACAATTTGTACATCCATTATCAGTCTATGATAGATTTTGGAGGAGGAGAAAGTACTAAAGACAAAGCAGAATAATTGAAGAAGTTGGACTCTCTACTCTTTTAAAGTAATTATATTTTTAATGTGATTGTGTTACTTTGCTTTACTTTACTTTACTTTAGAACTCTATTAACTTTGATTGTGTGTATAGTTTTGTGTCAGCGTTCTAGTGTTATGGTTTGATTTTGACACTGAATAATAATTTAGTTTGCTTTATGTATGTGAAAGTGTGATTAGAAAAATGTATTTGTAAAAAGTGTATTTTCATATATAAAATTTAATTTGGTGTTGTTTGTGAAAATGCTTGTTTGTGAATTATTTTAAGATGAAAGTTAGTGTTAGCGAATTGAAAGAAAGTTGAAAATTGCAAAAATAAAAAAAAAGTGAAATTTTGGCCGCTAATGCCGACAGCGCCCTTGACCCAAAAATCCCGAAACCCCTTAAAATTCATGATTTGCATAGTAAAAACACCATTTTTACCCTTTTGGTCACCTTAAACATCTAGTTTTTGCTCCTATGGGCTTACTATTGCTTGAGTTTGAGGCAATTTTAAGGCTAAAGAAGTTTGGATTTCATCNCTAGATGTTATTTTGGATCATACATCACATGCTTTAGCACCATTAATTCCACAAACAGTTGGAAGTTCAATAGCTTTGGATGAGAAAATGAAGAAAATAGAAAAAGAACTTCAAAGTATTATGAATGCAATATGAAATCTTAGGTACCTTTGTGATCACCTAGATTGGAGGATGAAAGAGAACTTTGATCATACTGGAATAATTGAAGCAGGATTGATGCAGATGTTCAAGAAAAATGGATGGATAGATGAAAATTTGACCGATCAATTTCCGTATTGACTCTTCTACAATTTGTACATCCATTATCAGTCTATGATAGATTTTGGAGGAGGAGAAAGTACTAAAGACAAAGCAGAATAATTGAAGAAGTTGGACTCTCTACTCTTTTAAAGTAATTATATTTTTAATGTGATTGTGTTACTTTGCTTTACTTTACTTTACTTTAGAACTCTATTAACTTTGATTGTGTGTATAGTTTTGTGTCAGCGTTCTAGTGTTATGGCTTGATTTTGACACTGAATAATAATTTAGTTTTCTTTATGTATGTGAAAGTGTGATTAGAAAAATGTATTTGTAAAAAGTGTATTTTCATATATAAAATTTAATTTGGTGTTGTTTGTGAAAATGCTTGTTTGTGAATTATTTTAAGATGAAAGTTATTGTTAGCGAATTGAAAGAAAGTTGAAAATTGCAAAAATAAAAAAAAAAAGTGAAATTTTGGTCGCTGATGCCGACAGCGCCCTCGACCCAAAAATCCCGAAACCCCTTAAAATTCACAATTTGCACAGTAAAAACACCATTTTTACCCTTTTGGTCACCTTAAACATCCATTTTTTGCTCCTATGGGCTTACTATTGCTTGAGTTTGAGGCAATTTTAAGGCTAAAGAAGTTTGGATTTCATCTTCTCTAGGTAAGAGCTACACTTTGAACTAAAATTTTTTTTATTTTCACTAAAGATTTATCTTACATTACCTAGATTCGAAATTTTGAAACTTTTTAGAAGATTTTAAGAAAATCCTTTAGTGAAGAACTCTTACTTAGTAGATTTAAGTTTAAGACGTTCCACATTGTGATTTTTGGAATTTTTGGAAATTTATTTGGATTTTTTAAAATTTTCTTAGATTACCATGGCACCGAGAATGAGCAAGGGAAAGATAAAGGTGGATTATGATGATCAAAAGTTTGTTAACTTCAAGGTTAAACATTTGTTTCAATAGTCTACTTGCAACTAAAAAAGTAATTCTAGATAGAGGATTTAAAAATTCGGGTGGACAAGTCGAAAGATTAATCAATGCTCGACAGTGAGAGAATTTTTGTTACTTTACTACCAAGGCTATTCTTGGTGTAGTGATTGAGTTCTTTGCCAACTTTAAGGAGACTTCTGCAGACTACGTGTTTGTTTATGGGAAAACGGTGGAATTTACTCCAAGAAGAATTAATGAATTTTATCAGTTAGAGGATGTGCATAGCTGCCAGTACAAATCATTTTTTTACTAAAAATGAGGCCTTAGATGAAGTTATTTCTTTTCTACTAATGGAAAAAGAGCTTGGAAGGTGAGGAATGATGTTAAGGTAAACCTCCCTCTTTCTATGTTTTTGGTTCTGTTGCAAAGTAAGATAACATAAGTGAAAAAAATCATTAAAGTCATTGTTAAACTCTGCACATAAGCAGTAACGGGATCAGACCCAGAATTGGAAAAGCTACTGCCTTACGAGGTATGAGAGGGTTACACCTCTAAGCACACGCAAAGGGAACTCTTGTCCTGAAGCGTGGCTTAGTAGGTCAGCTCGATCAAGAGTTCACCCCACCAAGGATGGACACTTAGGAGACACCTTTTTGTACTGCATTTTGACACAGCTGATATGATGACATATGTATCAGATATGCCCAGCTTGTGATATGTACCTAGCATGAGATATTTTCAGATGTACTTTGATGCGTTCAGCATATTGCGCCTTTTGAGGCTTTCGCTTGTACTCAATCTGTAACATTTGTTGAACCAAATTAATGAAATCTCTTTCAAAATTTTTGTTTGTTTGTTCAATTGCCCTTCTGTGCGATGGATAAAATTCACATAACCATATGTTGGTTCCAAACTACAATGAACGAAGAACAAAACAATAAAAACTTGATAATAAAAAAATTCAAACTAAAATTTATTTTCTTTTTGAAAATTCAACAAAAAAAATTGATTTTGAAAATATAGTTTGATAATTAAATGTGATAAAAACAACAAGAAAAGAGAATAAATTTGTTGAGCTGATTCTTTTGATCTTAAGGTATCTTACCTTTGCTCGTGCAGTATGACTATCCTTGTCAACACTAATTCTCTTCACAATCCCCGTAGAATTTCATATCATGCACAAAACCTTACAAAATTCCACATATATTCTTCACCAATGTCAAATTTTTCACATGACACACATTTATGAGTTTGACACCACAAACTTCCTGCACTACATTTGGGTAGTTCTTAGAGCCAGTACCGAAAAGCTATTTTCCTTTCCACTACCTCCTGGGTTAGGTATAGGCCACGGAGCTTTCCTCCAAATATATTGACAACTCCCCGTCTCCCTTTTGATCAGATGTGAGGCATCGAGCTTCCCTTCCTAATGGAACACACATCTTCGAGATTGTATAAGACCCCCTTGAATGGGACATGGAATCCAATCCTCTACACACATCTTCAAGATTGGTTTAAGACCCCCTTGACAGGGGCACGGAATCAAATACTTTACACACATCTTCAAGATAGGTGTAATACTCCCTTGAACGGAACACAACATCCTATTCTCAACCTTTCGAGATTGGTATAAGACCCCCTTGAATGGGATATGACATTCAATTCTCTACACACATCTTCAAGATTGGTATAAGACCCCCTTGAATGGGGCACAACATCCAATTCTCTACACACTTCTTTGAGATTGGTATAAGTCCCCCTTGAATNTTAGAAAATAATATGATTGGTGACTAACATCTTTAAATAGTACAAGCCTGATCTTAATTGTGGGCACCATAATCTTAAATAACCTAGACTTGCCTTAGGGGCACTAATATACCTAAATATATAGTGTTCTTAGACACATTTTTATACCTATTTTTTAGATATTGCGCTTTAATGGAAGGCATTTTTGTGTTATTCTTACAAATATAAGTAAAAATGGAAAAAAATTTTAAAGGAGTGAAATAAGATCAAATTTGGAGAAAAAAGGTGAAAAATTGTGCAAAAGAGATTTGGCGCCTGAGCGCCAGATCTGGTGCTTAAGCGCCAGTTAAACAGAGAAGGCCGTGCCTAAGCGCCGAGACCCCGTGCTTAAGCTCTAGTGACAGTTACTAGACAAGTAAACCAGTTTTCATGAATTTCAAAGAGGTTTTTGAGGCACCCATTGGCTTAATAGGTGGTTGTAACCACCATGGACAAAAGTTATCAACAAAAAGGTGTATCTCTTGGGAAAATACATCGAATCAAGACAAATTTTGAAGAGATCCCAAGACACCTCTTAGAAAACTATAAAAGAAAGAAGAGAGGACTTAGACAAGGGTCCTGAAAATATTGGCAAATTTTGAATGTTCTTCTCTGGGAGTTAGTTGGGAGAGATTTTCAGGAACCACATTTTATTTACTTTATCCTTTTTGTTATTTCATTTTGAGTGATTATAAAAGAGAAGATATTTAAAAAAACTTCAAGAGTTTTGTGGAGGACTTGAGATAAGTTTTTATCTTTTTGTTTTAGACTACATTTGGTTTTAATCGAGACTTATTGTTGGTTTAACAATGATTTCTTCTTTTAAACTAAAGTGTGGTTTTATTTTCTCCATGGATTCTGAGTAGTTTTCCTTATCTTTCTTCTTAAAATGATAAGTAATTAAGTTTTGGATGGAAGTTGTGGAGAGTATTGTTCTTTAATGTT
>JXCR01141575.1:146638-164391 GCA_002079205.1 Phalaenopsis hybrid cultivar
AAAAATACCAAAAATATTTTAACTTTTAAATTCCTGCAAAAATTGTGTTTAGTTTAAGTAATTATCTTTTTAAAAATAAAAAAAACTTTCTAAAAAGTGCATATTGCATAATCTTCCCTATGGGTTCGATATTCTGGTCTTAATCAAAATGTCTTATATTACTTGATAACGATACATCTACTTGCGTAGTATCCCAATATAAATATATATAAATTAAAAAAATTAAATTCTCATTTTTCTTCAAAATGAAGTTTTTAGTTTTGTTGTAAAATAAGGAAATATAAGTGAAAAATACCATCAGAACTATTGTTATACTGTGCATAAGCATTAGTTACGGGATCAAGTTTTTTGCGCCATTATCGGGGAAGAATACAAAATAAATTTCTACTTTTAGAAAGTCTTATTTAAAATTTAAATATTATCTCTCATTTTGTGTGTTTTATTTTATTTTATGTTAGTGTATGCGTAGTTCAGGTTCTGAAAGACTAGTGCCCTACGATTCTGAATTATAAAGAGCTATTAGAAAGATCCAAAAAACCAAAAAAATTAAAAATCAAGGAAAATCCAAAAACATTACAAAAATGGCAAACCAAAATAATCAAAATGTTGAAATTCATCAAGAGTGTAGACATTTAAGAGATTATGCCAACCTTACTGTAGATGAACTTTATTGTCGTATTCAAAAACCTACTGTAGTGGCTAATTCATTTGAGCTTAAACCTGATATTCTCTAAATGGTATCAAATAATCAGTTTCGGGGATCACCAACTGAAGATCCAAATTTACATCTTACCAATTTTCTAAAATTGTGTGCTACATTTAAATACGATGGTTTATCATATGAGGCCATAATACTTAAGTTACTTCCTTTCTCACTAAGGGATAAAGCGAAGATGTGGTTGAATTAGTTAGCACCTGGATCTATCAGAACTTGGGGTGATTTAGCACAAAAATTCCTTGCTAAAAATTTTCCACCATAAAAAACTGCAAAGCTTAGAAATGATATTAAATCTTTTATTCTGTTTGAAGGGGAATCTATTTATGAAGCAAGGGAACAATTTAAAGAACTCTTAATAAAGTGTCCACACCATGCTATACTAGATTGGTTAATAATTCAAACCTTTTATAATGGATTAATTTGTTCTCTTAGATCTATTATCGATGCCGCTACTCATGGTTCATTGATGTCAAAACCATTTCATGGCGCTTATGCTATAATTGAAGATATGATTACCAATAATTTTCAATGGCCTTCTGAGAGGGAGAATCCAAAGAAAGTATCCAATTTTCATGAAACAGATGCATTTACTATGTTAACAAACCAAGTTGCTGTAATTTTAAGGAAGTTATACCAATTTAGAATGAATTTTTCTCAACCAATTTCCATGATTGAAGAGAATTCATTAGGCCTAATGGTATATTCTCAAAGATCATTAGAAACTTTGAATGCCATAAATAATAAGCAAAATAACCCATATTCCAATTATTATAACCCAGGTTGGAAGAACCATCCCAACTTCAACTAGAATAACAATTCGAGTGGTAATAATCAGCAATGGTAGAACAACTAAGTAAACCCATTGGAAATCTATAACAACCAAGGGAATAATAATTATAGATCTACTTATCCTTCAGATTTCAATAATAATACACAGTTTAAGGATAAGAAGTTGTCCATAGAAGAAATGGTGTTACAAATGGGTAATCAGTTACAAAGTCAAGGAGCTACAATTAAAAATATTGAGAATCAACTTTGGCAAATTGCAAGTTTATTAAGTAATAGATCCCAAGGAACACTTCCTAGTAATATTGAATCAAATCCAAAAGACCAGAATAAAAAACATGTTAAAGCCATACAACTTAGAAGCGGAAGAGAGTTGGAAGGTAGGGTTCAAAAAGAGATTGAAGTAGAGAGAGAAGAAATTGAAGAATAAAAAGACGAAACTCCGAAAGATTCTAAAAGACCTATTTCTCTGTCAGAAATTTATTTAGAAAAACCACAACCTCCTTTTCCTCAGAGACTTCAACAACAGAAGTTGGATAAGTAATTTTCAAATTTTTTGGAAATATTTAAGAAGCTTACAATTAATATTCCATTTGCTGAAGCCTTAGAATAAATGTCAAGCTATGTAAAGTTTATGAAGTATATTCTCAACAGAAAAGGAAGTTTGAAGATAATGAGAGCGTTGCACTTAATGAGGAGTTAGTATATATTCGAAAAAGGAAGTTTGAAGATAATGAGACTATTGCACTTAGTGAGGAGTGCAGTGCTATAATTCAGAAGAAAGCTTCATGAAAAGCTCAAAGATCCTGGTAGCTGACCAGAGGAAAATATGTTGAGATTTTCATACCTATTTTATACTGTTTCTGATGATATTGCACTTTAAAGAAAGGTATTTTTGATATTTTGTTGCAGGAATGAAGAATTAGGGTCACTAGAGCAAAAAGATGCAAAAAGAATCGAATTTGGAGCAAAAAGGGCCAAAATGTGCCAAATTGAACTAGGGCGCCGACGGCGCCACCGACCCCGCTGACGGCGCCACCGACCCCGCTGACGGCGCCAATGACCCCGCCGACTGCAAGATTTTCCCGAGCCTCCAGAATTAATTCATTAAGAAGGTCCGCCGACGGCGAGTTCGGCGATTATGCCCAATCAGGCTTTGCATAAGGCCAAATTTTGAAGGAATTCTTAGGCAACTCTTGGGAAAGCTCATCCACAACTTTAAAAGAATGTTTTGGCCGAAGATTGAAGAGTCTAGAAGTCAAAGAGAGAGTTCCCGGAGGTTAGAAAGGTTTCAATAGTGAGTAAAAATTGTGAGGAATTCTTCGAGAGATTGTAAGAGTGGAGGAAAAGTGAAAGATTTCTTCCTACTTGCTGCTTTGAAGAGGAATTCTGTGTACTATAAAAAAAGGAAGAGATTCAGAGGAACTTCGAGGAATGTTCTTGGGGAGAAATTAGAGATAAGTTATTTACTTGTTATAGTTTGTATGACTTTGATTTTATATATTAATTCTGAGTTTTTTTGTGTTTTCCTCATGAGATCTGAGTAGTTTTTCTGTCTTTCTCCTTGTCTTGAGATTTGTGAAATGGTGATTTGAATTAGTGAAGCCATGAAAATGTTTAAGAAATTGTGACAATCTTTTCACTTAGATCTTAATTTACTTTCAATCTGGCCAATTAATTTGTTAAAATATGTTGAGTTTTACAACTAAAGTGAGGATTACATCCAAGATTCAGGGAGGTCAAAGCCCTTGGAAGTTGGGTGTAAATAAATAGGAAAATAATATTATCGGGCGTAGAATTGGAGATTTTAGAGTGACAGACTAAAATCCCCAATTCAATCCTATCGTTTGGGTGCTGAAATGTAGATATTAGCCCTCCGACAAGGGGAACGTGAGAGCTCCGAAGTGAGAGCCGGTATCCTCTAAGCCTAGCTCAGATTTAGTAAACAAGTGTAGGATTAGTCAATGTTTTTTATGCCTGGATCAAAGGATAAAGAATAGGTATGCTCCTATTTGGCACAATATAATTTGAACTAATTGAACTAATTCACTTTCTTGATAAGGAGAAGGATATTTTCTTCTATATTGAATATCACATTTAAACCTTCATTAGTATCATTTGTTATTTAATAGTTATTAAAATTACATATTTATTTTAATTTCCTATTAGAGACAGATGAGCAAATTGAACTTCGTTGTTGTGATTAAAGTATTGCTTTTTCTAAAATCCTAGTTCGTTGATCTAATCCTACTCCCTGTAGGATCGATATCTAGGACTCCATTAGAGCCCTATATTACTTGAGAGATACTTATACTGGCGTCGATAAGTGTGAATTTACAATTATTGAATATTTATTATGTCCATATTTATCTTATATTTTTAGGCATATATAAGTCGCAATCAAGTTTTTGGCACCGTTGCCGAGGAGTGAGTGAGTGAGTAACAGAAAAATTAGGATTATTAGAAAATTTTTACTTGAATTGCAACTTAGTTTCATATTTAGTTAATTATGTTACTGTGTACTGATTTCAATTTGTATGCATAAATTTGGACCTAAAAATCTTATACCCTACGATTCAGAATTAGAACGCACTGTTAGAAAAATTAGAAGATTGAAAAATTCCGATACAATGGAAAACAACATAAACAATCAAAGAATAGAGAATGAACACCAACCTAGACCCCTACGAGATTATGTAAATCCTACAACAGATGAAATTCACTCATCTATCCAAAATCCTGATGTAGTTGCTAATTCATTTGAGCTTAAACTTGCTATTATCTAAATGGTACAAAATAATCAATTCGGAGGTACACCAAATGAAGATCCTAATTTACACATCGCGTTATTACCCAGATGGTACAAAACAAACAATTCCGAGGTACACCAAATGAAGATACTAACTTACACCTCGCTAGTTTTTTAGAATTGTGTGCTACTTTTAAATATGACAGAGTCTCAAATGTTGTAAGACTTAGACTTTTTTTTTTTCACTTAGGGATAAGGCTCAGATGTGGTTAAATTTGTTAGCACCAGGATCTATTAGAACTTGGGGAGAACTTTCACAGAAAATGGTTAAATTCATTAGCACCTAGATCTATTAGAACTTGGGGAGAACTTTCACAGAAATTTCTTCTTCCATCCAAAACTGCTAAACTTAAAAATGACATAACATCATTCTGTCAAATTGATGGAGAGGTACCAGGATCTATTAGAACTTGGGGAGAACTTTCACAGAAATTTCTATCCAAATATTTCCCTCAATTCAAACTTGCTAAACTTAGAAATTACATAACATGGTTCTGTCAAATTGATGGAGAGTCAATATACAAAGCTTGAGAGAGATTTAAAGATCTTCTTAGGAAATTCCCTCAACATTTATTACCAGATTGGTTGATAATTCAAACTTCTTATAATGGATTAGTGGGATCTCCTAGGTCGATTATAGATGCTGCTGCTAGTGGTTCTTTAATGTCAAAACCTTTTGATGAGGATTATTCATTAATAGAATAGATGGATACCAACAATTTTCAATGGCCCTAACGGGTAAATTCTAAAAGAGTAGCTAATATCCATAAATCTGATGCAATATCTATGTTAGCTTCGTAGATTGCTGCAATATCAAAGAAATTAGATCACTATGGGATGAATTATTCTCTAACACCTCCTATGATGGAAGAGAATTCATCTGGGTAATTTGTGGATGTTCAACCTTCATTTGAGACTTTAAATGCTATTAATAGACCCAACAACCCTCCTTATTCAAACTATTGCCCAGGTTGGAAGAATCACCCAAATTTTAATTCTAATAACAATTCTTCTACAAATCAACAATGGACAAACAATCTAGTGAACCCATTAGGAAATTCATCCAACCAAGAAAATGTAAACTATAGACCTTCTTATCCTCCGGGATTTAACAGCAACACTCAAATTAAGAAGAAGAAGTTGTCTATGAAAGAGCTGATATTAAACATGGGTAAATAATTGCAGAATCAAGGAAATTAATTACAAATTCAAGGAAATCAATTACAAAATCACGGAGCTACTATTAAGAATACTGAAAACCAATTGGGACATATCACTACTGCGCTTAGTAACCGAACATTAGGAACTTTTCCTAGTACTGCGGAACAAAATCCTAAAGATCAAGGAAAAGAACAAATCAAAGCAATACAATTACAAAGTGGAAAAGAATTAGAGACAAGAGTGCAAAAAGAAATGGAAACTAAAAAAGAGCAAGTGGATACTGAAAAGAAAAGGATCATGAATACCCAAATTTAGAGTATCCATTTACACCAATGAAAATTACTGGGAGAACCTCCACCGCCGTTTCCTCAAAGATTGAAGCAACATAAACAGAATAAACAATTTTCAAAATTTTTAGAAACGCCATTTTTCAAAGACTGAAGCAACATAAACAGAATAAAAAATTTTCAAAATTTTTAGAAATTCTTAAGAAGTTAACGGTGAATAAGCACAATAAAGAGAATAAACAATTTTCAAAATTTTTAGAAATTATTAAGAAGTTAACGGTGAATATTCCCTTCGTAGAAGCTTAAAAAAATAAATAATTCTCCAAGTTTTTAGAAATTCTTAAGAAGTTAACGGTAAATATTCCCTTCGTAGAAGCTCAATTTTCCAAGTTTTTAGAAATTCTTAAGAAGTTAACAGTAAACATTCCCTTCGTTGAAGCTTTAGAGCAAATGCCCAATTATGTGAAATTTATGAAAGATATTCTCATAATGAGAAACCTCCACCACCGTTTCTTCAAATATTGAAGCAACACAAACAGAATAAACAATTTTCCAAGTTTTTAGAAATTTTTAAGAAGTTAACAGTAAATATTACCTTCGTAGAAGCTTTAGAGTAGATGCCCAATTATGTGAAATTTATGAAAGATATACTGAACAAGAAAAGGAAGTTCACGGATAACAAAACTGTTGCACTTAGCGAAGAGTGCAGTGCAATTTGAACAAGAAAAGGAAGTTCATTGATAATGAGGCTGTTGCACTTAGCGAAGAGTGTAGTGCAATTCAAGAAAAGGAAATTCACGGAAAACAAAACTGTTGCACTTAGCAAAAAGTGTAGTGCAATTATTCAGAAAAAGCTTCTTGAAAAATTAAAAGATCCTAGCAGTTTCACTATACCATGTGCTATTGGTGAAAAATTTTATGGAAATTAAAAGATCCTGACAGTTTCACTATACCGTGTGCTATCGGTGAAAAATTTTATGGAAGAGCTTTATGTGATTATAGTTTCACTATACCGTGTGCTATCGGTGAAAAATTCTATGGAAGAGCTTTATGTGATTTGGGATCCTGGAAGTTTCACTATACCGTGTGCTATCGGTGAAAAATTCTATGGAAGAGCTTTATGTGATTTGGGAGACAACATTAATCTTATGTCTCTATCGATTTTCAAAAGATTAGGATTAGGAGAAGTCTCACCTACTTCTGTAACTCTTCAGAATTTTCAAAAAACTAGGATTAGGAGAAGTCTCACCTACTTCTGTCATTAATCTTATGCCTCTAATTAGAATTAGGAGAAGTCTCACCTACTTCTGTAACTCTACAGTTAGTAGATCATTCAGTTACATAGCCACTACCTAGTAACTCTCCAATTAGCAGATCATTCAATTACATATCCTAAGGGAGTTATAGAAGATGTGTAAGTAAAAGTGGATAAATTTATCTTTCTTGTGGATTTCATTATTTTAAATATGGAGGAAGACAAAGAAATACCTATCATTTTAGGGAGACCATTTCTAGCTACTGGAAAAGCTATGATAGATGTTTAAAAAGGAGAACTAACTGTGAGAGTTAATGATCAAGAGGTAACTTTTAACATTGCAAAATCTATGAAATAATCTGCTATTGAAAGAGATAATGAATTTTTTTGCATGCAAATTAGTGAACATCTATTGAAAGAACATTTTAAAGAATATTTTGAAGAGAAAGAAAAATTTAAGGAGAGTGATGAAGTTATTTTGGACGAATTAGAAAATAAAGAATTAGATAATGTTCAGGAAAGATTTGAGATGTTGGATATTACGGAAAATGCCGATAAGAATCTCTTTTTGTCAATTATAAAATAACCTGAACTTGAGTTGAAAATACTGCCTAGCCAATTGTAGTATGTGTTTTTAGGAGACTCATCTACATTACCTGCTATTATATCTTCATAATTAAATGATTTGCAGGAGCGAAGACTGTTAGATACATTAAAAAGATATAAGAAAGCTTTTGGTTGGACCTTAGCTGATATTACAAATGCTGTTAGATACATTGAAAAGATATAAGAAAGCTTTTGGTTGGACCTTAGCTGATATTAAGGAATCAGTCCTTCATTAAAAAGATATAAGAGAGCTTTTGGTTGGACCTTAGCAGATATTAAAGGAATCAGTCCTTCGTTAGATACATTAAAAAGATATAAAAAAGCTTTTGGTTGGACCTTAGCTGATATTAAGGGAATCAGTCCTTCGATCAGAATTATACTGGATGAACAATATAAACCAAGAATTGATCCACAAAGGAGATTAAACCCAATGATAATGATATTAGATGAACAATATAAACCAAGAGTAGATCCACAAAGGAGATTAAACCCAATGATGAAAGAAAATAAAGCTTTTGGTTGGACCTTAGCTGATATTAAGGGAATCAGTCCTTCAATCTGTATGCACAGGATTATATTAGATGAACAATATAAACCAAGAGTTGATCCACAAAGGAGATTAAATCCGCTGATGCATTTGGTTGGACCTTAGCTGATATTAAAGGAATCAGTCCTTCGATCTGTATGCACAAAATTATGCCAAGAGTTGATCCACAAAGGAGATTAAATCCAATGATGAAAGAAGTAGTTAAGAAGGCAATTTTGTTAAGGGAATTAGTCCTTCAATCTGTATGCACAAAATTATATTAGATGAACAATATAAACCATGGATATTAAAGGAATCAGTCCTTCAATTTGTATGCACAAAATTATATTAGATGAACAATATAAACCAAGAGTCGATCCACAAAGGAGATTAAATCTGATGATGAAAGAAGTAGTTAAGAAGGAATTTTTGAAATGGTTAGACACTGGAATTATATATCCTATTTCAGATAGTGTGTGGGTAAGTCCAATTCACTGTGTTCCTAAGAAAGGAGGAGTGAATGTTGAAACAAAATAAAATAATGAATTAATACATATCACACAAGTTACTGGGTGGCGAATTTGCATTGATTATAGAAAATTAAACACTGCCACCAGGAAAGATCACTTCTTTTTACCCTTTTTAGATCAAATAGTAAATAGACTTGTTGGGCACTAATATTTTTGTTTTTTTAGATGGATATACCGGTTACCATCAAACTTCTATTGCTCCTGAGGATCAAGAAAGACAACATTTTCTAGTCCTTTTGGAACTTTTGCTTTTTAAAGAATGTCTTTCAGATTATGTAATGCACCTGCAACATTCCAGAGATGTATGATGTCCATATTTAGTAAGTTAATTAATGATGGATTGGAAGTATTTATGGATGATTTCTCTGTATTTGGAACATCATTTGAAGCATGCTTAAATTACCTAGAAAAAGTTTTAGAGTTATGTGAAGAACTAATTTAGTTCTGAATTGGGAGAAATGTCAATTTATGGTTGCAAGAGGAATTATGTTAGGGCATAAAAATTTGGAAGATGGTATGGAGGCAAACCCTGCAGAAATTCAAGTTATATCTAAACTAACACCTCCTACTATGTGAGAGAGGTTAGGAGTTTTCTTGGACATGTTGGACTTTGCAGGCGTTTTATTAAAGATTTTTCAAAAATTACCAAACCTCTATGCCAACTTTTAGAAAATGACAAGAAATTTGAATTTACTGAAAGTTGTTTAAATGCCTTTGAGTTATTAAAGGAAAAATTAATCACGGCCCCTATTATAGCTTCACCTAACTGAGAGAAACCATTTGAACAAATGTGTGATGCTAGTGACTATGCTATTGGAGCTATTCTTGGACAAAGGTATGAAAAGATTTTAAAGTTATATACTACGCTAGTAAAACTCTTAATGATGCACAATTTAATTATACTATCACTGAAAAAGAGTTACTAGTTATTGTGTATGCTTTAGATAAATTCAGATCTTATTTAATTGGAGTTAAATGTGTTGTGCATACTGATCACTTTGTTATTAAATATCTGATGCAAAAGAAGGATGTCAAACCAAGGTTGATTAGATGGATACTTTTTACTATTAAATATCTGATGCAAAAGAAGGATGCCAAACCAAGGTTGATTAGATGGATACTTTTGGAAGAATTTTATCTTGTGGTTATTGATAGAAAGGGAATTGATAATCAAATTGCTGTTTATTTGTCAAGATTAAAAAACCATGAATCATCTGACACTGGCAATGAAATTACAGACAGTTTCCCTGATGAACAACTTTATAATATTAATGAGTGGAAAATACCATGGTATGCTGATATTGTTAACTATATTATAAGTGATATTTTGCCACCTATGCTGACATTGCAGCAATAAAGGAAATTTATTCATGATGCAAAAGCATATTTTTGAGATGAGCCTTATTTATATAAACAATGTAAAGATCTGATTATGAGAAGATGTGTACATTATGAAGAAAATGAGCTAATCATTCAGAAATGTCATGATTCTCAATTTGGAGAACATTTTGGGATTAACAAAACTACTTATAAAATTTTACAAGCTGGATTTTATTGGCCTACTCTCTTTAGAAATTTTTATAGATACATAAAAACTTATGGTAGATGTCAACGAGTAGGCAATATATCTAGAAGAAATGAAATGCCTTTGAATTTCATGTTAGAAACTCTTTGATGTTTGGGGATTAGATTTTATGGGACCATTTATTCCTTCATTTGAGAACTTATAATTTTTGATGTTTGGGGATTAGATTTTATGGGACCATTTATTCCTTCATTTGGGAACTTATATATGTTAATTATAGTAGACTACGTTTCAAAGTGGATTGAAGCACAAGATTTACCTTGTTGTGACGCTAAAAGTGTTTCAAGATTTGTTTTTAAGTGGATTGAAGCACAAGCTTTACCTTGTTATGATGCTAAAAGTGTTTCAAGATTTTTAATGAAAAGGATTGAAGCACAAGAGAACTTATATATATTAATTGCAGTAGACTACGTTTCTAAGTGGATTGAAGCACAAGATTTACCCTCGTTGTGATGCTAAAAGTGTTTCAAGATTTTAATAAAAAGTATTTTCACTAGATACAGAATGCCTAGAATGATTATCACTGACGGAGGATCTCATTTTAGTAATAAATATATTCAGAGATTGGCAGAAAAATTTAGTATTATTCATTGAATCTCTACTGCCTATCATCCTCAAAACAGTGGGTTAGCTGAAGTTTCTAATAGAGAGATTGTTGCCCTCATTTTTGGTTGAGTTTTAGTTTTTCCTCTTTAGTAGCCTAGAGTCTAGCCATAGGACTTTTCCTGTTGACTATTCCTAGAAAACTANGAAAACCACTTCCATCCTTCACCAAAATTGTTCCTTAGGTTCATCTACATAAAATAAAATAATTTAATTGGGTCAATTGACATGGATAACCTAACTAAAACCCAATTTTTGGTCATTTGCACCTACTTGGACCCATGCACTAAATGTGACCTAACCACCCTAAAGCCACCAAATTAACTCCACCACAGCCATTAGTTGGACTTGGTGACCAGTCCAAGCACCCTGAAATCACTTAAATTAAGCCATGGACAAAAGGCCCCCAAAATTAAGGGATCTTATTTCCAAAAATGCACATGCTTAAGATATCTTTGCCAAATTAAAACACATTTGCATTAAATTGTTGTGATGGATTCCTCTGGGTTCCCTGAGCTCCTAGCCACCTCCATGCATTAAATTGCTGTGATGGATTCCTCTGGGTTCCCTGAGCTCCTAGCCACCTCCCCCTGGGCCGACTGGCCAGCCTAGTGGCCGAAAAAGCCCAAAACCAAGAGCAAAAACCCAAAACCGAGAGCCACTCCCATGGCACCTCACCCAAATAATTCCTAGAGGCCAGCTCATCCAAATCAAATTGAAGAGCTCCTCTGCCCTCCACCTAAGCACCACATGCACACAAACTTAACCCCTGAGAGCCACCCCATGGCCATTTTTATAAAAAATCACCTCCCACGGCCATTTTTATAAAAAATCACCTCTCACGGCCATGGGAGGTGTGCTGAAGTTTTCCTAGAGAGGCCTCTCCAAACTTCAAATAGAGCTTCCCTAAGATCCCCTCAGTGCATTCCGACCATTTTCCCTAACCCATTCCCATTGTCGGAGCTCAATTTTGAGATTGAAACCTTGCCGGAAACCAGGACAGAACCCAACACACCTCCATAGTCCACCAAACTCAAATTAACTTCACCTACACCTTCACAACAGTGAAAGAAGCCAAAACCACATAAAATCCCCCTCCCACAGAGCCTCTACCATAGCTCTAGACCAACACCCAAAATCCGGCTGTGATCGAATTCCTACTTAGGCCTTACACCAAGATAAGGGGCTCAATCCCTAGCCTCCTTAGACCTCAACGAACGTGCCAAACCCCTCTAATCGAAGCTTCACTTCTCAGAACAAAGGTATAAATCCTCACCTCATCCCGAGCCTATTTCGATTCTCCATTTAATTAGGCTTAATTTCATTGCATGATTACTGTTTAGATATGTTCGTCTCACTTAGACGAGTCCATAGGATCAAACTCGAGGTGATTTGGTTGAGTCTAGGCTGAGATNAACTACACTTATCTACACCCACAATCAGCTAAGACCACTATGTAGAGGACCCAAAATGGGGTTTCCATTGGTCCATGGCTTGTTGGTGATGATTGGTACCTCAACTCTACCAAAATACCCATCTTGGCCTTTTACCCCTAAAACACCTCCAAATTACCGAAATGCCCCTCCATAGCTCAAAGTCCCAAAAATTTTAAAAATTCCCAAAAAATTCCAATAAATCCTAAATATTCCTAATTTCATTTCTCTCAACTACCACATGACTTAATTTGGCCAATTTGACCATATTTAACTGAAATCCTCAAATTGCCCTTTAAAGACCCAAAGCTCCCCAAATCCAACTCAAATGTCCATCAATTTGATCTCAATTGACCCCAATTCCAACCTTAAACTAAAATTAACTTTTGATATGACTATAATAAACCAAATCCAAACTCAATTGGTCCATGATTTGAGCCCAACTTTGATTTGGGTCAAAACCCCAAATTTGACCATATGACCTAATCTCACCAAATTGAACCCATAGCATAGTCAATTGCCTCAATTAATGTTGAAAAATCTTTATAAAACTCCTATACACCAAAATAAACAATCAATTGGCCTTGGTGAAGTCTCAAATCCATTTGATTTTTGCCTAAATCCAAAATTCTCAAATTTAGCCCCAAATTGTCTAAGTCCCCAAATTTCACATAATTGATGACCTTAACCTCCAAATTGGCATCCAATTCATGTTCAAAACTCTTCATGAGGTCCCTATTGACCATTTATAATNGTCGTAGGATGAGGTGGCATGTGTTGTTTAAATAGCTAAATAGGGCTTTTTCTATTTATTTAAATACCCTTAATTTAGAAAATTCATAACTTTGTGTTGAAAAATCACAAAAATAAGATAAAAATGCCCTCTTGCTCAGTGAATAGAGAAGAATAATGTGAAATAAATTTCAAGTCCATTTCATGCATATTTTATTTTTAATTAATTAAACACTGTTTTAAATCATTTGCTTCTCCATGCATATTGGCATATCACCTTGGCTTGAAATTTTGGCATGTTGTAGCCTCTGTCAAGGGAAATATCCTCTGATTTTTTCAAAGTCAGAAGATGTTCCTATAGAGAGATCCATATTTTTCAAGTTATTCCACATTATTTCTTTAAAATGATCATGGAAATTAGCATACTGATTAGAAAATCCTAAGAAAATTTTTCAAGGTCCACAATAACCAGAAAAGCTTTTGGAAATAATTTCATGGGTAAAGTCATTTAAAATATCCTTAAATTTTACAAACAATAAATTACTAAAATAATTAATTTTGAAAAATATAAACATTTAAATGACTTGGCTTTTGATCTCCACTCTGGTTTACGATCCATAGAACACATCATAAAAATTTCAAAAATGTTTTGAATTCATTTGATAACTTAAATTGATTTTTAAAGATAAATACCACTTTTGACACTTAAATGATTTTTTAAAAATCAAAATAATTCAAAAAAATTATTAGACTTAGTTTTTTGAGTTCTCTGTGTTCAGGGATATTTTCTAAAAATGAAATTATATTTAAAATAAAAACATGATTTTTAGCCTATTTTAAATATTTTAATAATTAAAAATCCATAAAAATCACAAAAATAATAAAACTCATGGAAATGTTCTAAATTGCTTCCTAATCACTTAGGAACAATTGAAATATTTTTCCTGATTTTCTAAATAAAGATATTGAATTTCAAAGCTTAAAAATAATTTTTTTTAAAAAAAAGCTAAAAATGAGTTTTCATTAAAATAATTCTAATAAATCAAGAAAAAAATCAGAAAAATATGAAATTTTCTCCTCTGACTTTTGTGAACTTAGGGACATTTTTTAAAAATATAAAACTTAATTTTCACCACCTAAAATATTTTATTTTTATTAAATAGCCCGTAATCTAAAATAATTCCAATAAATCACAAAGACTTCAAAAAATTATGAAATTTTATCCAAAGGCTTGTCTAATCTAGGTCTCCCTTCAATAAAAATTTAAAGGGAATAGAATTTACCTTGTTCAAGTTATGAATTTTCTTTGAAAAATCTTATTTTTGCATGAAAATAATTATATAAATTAAATTAAATTTTTAAAAATCACATTTTCTCCTCTGATGTTTTAATTGACCCATGAATGAGGTAGGATAAAAACTTCAAAGTCATTACATTTTCTCCTCTGATGTCTCAATTAACCCATGAATGAGGTAGGATAAAAATTTCATTGAGAAATCACATTTTCTCCTCTGATGTCTTAATTGACCCATGAATGAGGTAGGATAAAAATTTCAAAGTTTATTTTCTCCTCTGATGTCTTAAATTGCCCATTAATGAGGTAGGATAAAAAATTCAAAGTTATTTGAATTGAATTTGACAAATTATGAGGTGTTAGAGCCTTAGGGGCAAATGTGTAATTTTGGAAANCTCATCATTCGTTACCAGATTGGTTGATAATTCAAACTTTTTATAATGGATTAGTGAGATCTCTTAGGTCGATTTTAGATGCTGCTGCTGGTAGTTCTTTAATGTCAAAACCTTTTGATAAGGCTTATTCATTAATAGAAGAAATGGCTACAACAATTTTTAATGGCCCTCTGAACATGTAAATCCTAAAAGAGTAGCTAGTATCCATGATTCTGATGCGATATCTATGTTGGCTTCATAGATTGCTGCAATATCAAAGAAATTAGATCATTATGGGATAAATTATTCTCCAACACCTCCTATGATGGAAGAGAATTCATTTGGGCAATTTGTGGATGTTCAACCTTCATATGAGACTTTAAATGCTATTAATAGACCCAACAACCCTTATTTGAACTATTATAACCCAGGTTAGAAGAATCATCCAAATTTTAATTGGAATAACCATTCTTCTACAAATTAAAAATGGGCAAACAACCCAGTGAACCCATTAGGAAATTCATCCAACCAAGGAAATGTTAACTATACCTTCTTATATAATACTCAAATTAAGGAGAAGAAGTTATCTATGGAAGGACAAACAACCCAGTGAACCCATTAGGAAATTCATCCAACCAAGGAAATGTTAACTATAGATCTTTTTTTCCTTCAGGATTTAACAGTAACACTCAAATTAAGGAAAAGAGGTTATCTAAGGAAGAGCCCCAGAATTTTAACAGTAACACTCAAAGGAGAAGAAGTTGTCTATGGAAGAGCTGATATTAAACATGGGTCAACAATTGCAGAATCAAAGGAATCAATTGCAAATTCAAGGAAATCAATTACAAAATGTGTCAACAATTGCAGAATCAAGGAAATCAATTATAAATTCAAGGAAATCAATTACAAAATCAAGCTGCTATTAAGAATATTACAATTAGGGCATATCACTACTGTGCTTAGTAACCGAACATTAGGAACTTTTCCTAGTACTGTGGTGACATATCACTACTGCGCTTAGTAACTGAACATTAGGAACTTTTCCTAGTACTGTGGAACCAAATCCTAAAGATCAAGGAAAAGAACAAATCAAAGTGAAACAATTACGAATTGGAAAAGAATTGGACACAAGAATACAAAAAGAAACAGAAACTGAAAAAGAGAAAGTGGATACTGACAAAAAAAATGATCATGAGTACCCAGATTTAGAATATCTACTTACACCAATGAAAATTACAGTGGAGAAACCTCCACCATTGNACTATTTTGCTTTTAAAATAGAATCCAAATCATGAATCTTAACCACTTAAAGCTTAACCCTTTTCAAAACAAATTAAGACACTCACCTAGGTCTTAAGGGCTTAGTGGTGACTTAGGCCAAATCAAAAATTGATTAAACAAGGATTATAGAAATAAACATAATTAAATCAAATATCCTTGAAACACCGCTAAACCCAATTAAGATTAAAATTTGGCTAAGTGTTCAAATTACATTATCTTGCCTCTTTAAGGGTCTTGACCCACATAATTTTCAAATTAAATGATAAGTGACAATTACCTTATTCTTAGGGGTAATTGAGACATCAGGGTTCACTGAGTAATAAGGGTATTTACAGGACGAACCATTAAGTAATATAATAAGTTTAAATGGACTTGAGGCTTTTCACCAGTTGGTGAGAGGGAGGCATGGACCTGCTTCCCCCTCTTAACTTCTTGGATACCTCAGAGGCCTATTAAACTTAATATTCTTCGCTCAATGAAATCATCCTTAATTAATCTTTTAAGGACTCACCAAGATATGACATAGGGTTATGAAAATTACGAAAATTTTACCTTTCCTTCTCTTCATAAACTCCCTTAACATGCATTTTAAGTTTCAGGTGGTGGAACGAGAAGAATCGCCAGGTACACTTTTACAGTTTTCAGCGTTGTCTTTCTTGTACTTTTATACTGTACTTTTATACCTGCAAATTTACATGTTAAACAACGATGTCACCCTGCATGAACAGGATAGCCACATAACCATAACTCGAAACCAAAACTAAAATCAACCAAGATAAAATTCACCGCCACAACATTCAAAATATAAAACAAATCAAATTTAATCACAAACATTACATAAAACTACAACTTCAACTTAATTAAGACGTCTCTATCGGATAATCGGGAATCCCTCGGAGGTGGTAACCTACGGTTGCTATTAAGGCTTCCCACAGTTTAAATGAAATTATGGAACTTATTAAGTTTGGTTTAGTATGTTCATTTGGACTAATTGAATCCAATAGAAAATAGTGATGCCGGAACGAGGGAACCGTAGGATCCTAACCAGTGTCGCATTAACTTTAATATGTCCTCATAAAATTTAAAGAACTTCAACCATAGGACCACCTGATTTGATATATGCCTGAACGAGGGAACCGTAGGATCCTAACCGGTGTCGCTCTAATCAACTTTAATATGCCCTCATATTTTAAAGAACTTCAACCATAAGGCCACCTGATTTGATATTATAACTTGACACAAACTCGTCGCGGCAGGAGCTTCGAGCTAGCATGGTGGGCAACACGACCATCTTCAACAGCAAAACCTCTTCCCCAGCTAAACCAATCTTCCTTCCTTAGACTTAAACAACAAAGTCATAGGATTTTGAGGTTTCTTGCTTACGTAACGTAAATCCTCACCTTATCTTTAGGCCTTTGCATGCCCAGCTATACAATATAAGCCCTAACTCATCTTAGGATTCCGAGATTGTCGTTTGTCACGACCTAAATCCCCACATCTTCCAGGCTATTTGTGTGATCATTTCACACGAATGTAAGCCCTAACTAATAAAATTGGCAGGATGAAACACCTAAATATTTAGCCTCAAAACTGAAGCCAAACATTAGGATAGCTTGGGAAGTCACCGAGGTTCTCCTCTGGATTCATGACATCCCCTAGTTCTTCTTCCTTTGGATTCTAGAATAAAATGTTCCAAATTTGAACCAATCTTCTTTCACACCTCTACGTTTGATTTCATTGAAGAGTCCTACCCTTTGAAATTCCTTGAAGATA
>JXCR01141577.1:3729-45749 GCA_002079205.1 Phalaenopsis hybrid cultivar
TGGATTCCCACCTTCTTGTACTGTTGTGCTCCATATGCTTGACCACAAAGAGTGTCCAAGCCACTAGCCATTCCTTGCTGCCATTATTGAAATATAAATTGAACAGATCTAGAATGTGTTGAAATAAAATGCACATATGTCAATTGGCAGAACCAAAACTGAAGAAAAGGGGTGGCAAAATCAAAATAAAAGGGTGACGACTGCTTAAGTTTAAATTTTCACTCTCTTTATATTTTTTACAACTAGTTTAGTAAAAATCTAGAAGAGGCGAGTGCCCCTCAGTTCCACCACTGTGCATCTCTTTCAAATTTTATGAGCTATAAAGAATTTATTAGAAATCTCATTATTTTGTCATCATGCAATTAGATAGTGTTCAGCACTAAACCTCGAAGCAACGCTAGAAATTAGAAAAACATAGAAGAAACTTCAATTCTGAGGAAGTTTAAGAACTCAACCTTACATTTATAGAACACACAGCACGTTGCCACCTTCCTACGACCAGTGCCTCTAATAACGATTGAACAGGACTAGGTAACCTGATTAGCATCAAAATCATAGTACTCATAGCAGTTTCTCAAAAAGTCATCCTTTTTTGTTTATTTTGTTCAGAAAAGGTAGTAACATGAAACCAAAACGTGAGTCACTTCAGCTACTCTTGACAATGCAGTACCAAAACGCCAAAAAATTGATTTAATTTATTGATTTAAAACACTCGTAAAAATGATAAACAATCAATATATTGATTTAATTTATTATTATAATGACAAGATACAAATCTCAATCTTCAATGTTGATTTAAAATAAAAAATTGAGATAAGATTTAAGATAAATATTCACTTAGAATATAAATACTCCATAAGGACCAAGATCCACAGTGAACTCATCCCCACTTTCGTCATCTTCAAAAAAAGTATTGCATGTAATCATTTTATCACCAACTAATTCTATCTCATTAGTATCTTCCAAATATTCTTCTATCATTACATTCTTCTCCTTACTCCCTACATCAATTAACATAGAGCAAATAAAATTAAATAAAATAGCAAAATCATAACAAAAATAAGTAATCATACTTAAATCACATTTTTACTTTGTCAAAGTGTTGTATCAAATATATTAGATATAAATATAAGACAATATAATACAATACAATATATATTATTGTTCAATCCAAAATTATTCAACAAATCACGCCCAAAGAATAAAGCGTATGATGGAGAATGAGAGAGAGTGAACAGTAGAATGAGAACACGTAACCCTTTATTCCTAAAATAATCTCTTATTTATAGGCATTGGAGATATTTAAAATGTACAATTACATTAATGCCCATCCTCTAAAGAAGGGGTACAGAGATATTAAAGTCTTTCTTACAATTAATGCTTACAGCTTTGACAATAGACTAACTTGATTGTCGAACATAAGTTTTGGCCGTTTTGGTTTGGCGAGTCAAACGAGATGAGGATCGCCTGGGTGTTTCGATTGAACATGTCCTGTTCGGCCTATTATATCGGTCGGACAATGTTTAGATGTGGCTGATCTGATGAACCTTTACAACGTCCTTATCCTGGTCCAACATTGATTTATGATCCCATAAATTAATTTACTCTTGTTGACCAGGTCTTTATGTCTGACTGTGGGCCCCTCCTCTTTGTTACGTGTACACATCTCTTAACTTGCTTCAATTTTGGTGTTGAAACGATGGTCTCATACATATTTAATTCCTTAATTATCTTGTCTTTTTTAAAGTGATTGTTATGATTAAAAATAAGAGAATTAAGTGCTATAATGGACTCATTTATCTTGTGAACAGTACTTTTAATAATTGAACCCCACTGGATTTTTGTGCATTGAAGTCCTAAAAATAGGTTGTGGCTCAGGGCTTCTGCATCTGTGCTCCCCTCTTATCTAGTGCCTTGGTCGGTTTTTGATGGGAGCATTCTCATGACGAGCAGTAAGAAGAACTGTGTTGATGACATATATGATCACATTCTGATGAAAGTTTTTGAATTGTTGGCTGAGAAAATCTGATCTGCGAGCATCCCTGCAAAGAGTTGGCCACCTGAGAGGGGGTCAATTGGCGAGAAGAGGGTACCCCCCAAAGGGATTAGACCTGCAAAGACGACGGGTGAAACAATTAGCTTACAAGAAGGGGTGACCGGATGAGTTGGATGATGAGGATGAATCGTCTGATGACGTCTATTGTTGCGTTGGGGATAGAGTAAAGATCAGACCATCTACCCTACTAGAATGTTGGCCAAATCTAGCAATGAGGAGGAAAGGGACACTCGGAGAACTTCTGGAGTTCCGCTGCCCAGGGATGCTATTGGTACTTCTCAGCTCGGAAGGATGAGAGTTGCGGACGCTCCACCCGTACCCGATGAGAGTTTCTTGTCATTTCTCTGGTCTGCATTGGACTGACACCTTGGTATGTGGAGTTTGTTCTTTTGATCTACTCTGATTGATTTAGTGAAATTCCATGTTTTGTCCAACTTTGCCTTTGTTCATGTAGGCGATCAAATCAACATTTCTGATTCACCGAAAGTTGTCGGTGACTGAGACCCTGCTGCTCGAAAGGTTGTGAGGGACCCATCGACTACTGGTGAATGAGAGTCGACCTTTCGTCGCATGGACGAGACGGTGGATTTCTTTGCCTGTGAGACCGAGGTTCGGAAGGAAGCCTAAGCTCAATGGAAGGCAAGCATAAGGGAGCTGAAGGACTAGCCAAATGCCTTCTCCAAGAAGTTGTCGGCAGACTTTCCCAACCTCCGAATAGAAGCGACAGACCACCGGGCCGAAATCGAGACTATTCAAATGGAGCCTGTGACCCCACGGATAGGCCTGGCTGATGTAAGGGAGGATTGCTCAGTCACTCAATTCCTAAGGAGTCGTTGAGGTGAGTGTTGGTTTTTCCTCAAGCGGTCAATGAGCCAGTTGTAAGGTTTTTTATGTTTGAATAAACATGTTTTTTCTTTTTTTTCTTTTTCCACTCTTTTTTTTAAAATACTGCTTCTTATTTATATGAATATTCATTCTCCCTTTGAAAGAAATGATGCGAAGCTTGTGTTTCTGAGGTACTATCAGAGGCGTTTCAGCTTCTCTGCGCCCCCTATATATAAGCGTTGAGGCTGCCTCGTGTTGTTTCATATTTTGCACTCCTTACTTTTGGTCGGCCTTTCTTCCTTGTTCCTTTGTCTCCCATCCATATGGCCTCCAAAGACTCTCCTCAAATTTTTGGAATGGTGTCGGTGACAAAGCATTCCATAGAGTCTTCTTACGAGGCCTCGAGAATTTATAGGAAGTACGTCTACGACAATGACATAGTGTCTGTGGCTCTATGTCCACATGATCATACAACCGATGACTATGGAAGGCAGCTCGTATTATACAGAGATCAGTTTGTTCAAGGGCTTCGCCTTCCTCTTTGTCGAAAGCTTTGTTCCATCATGAACTATTACGGCATTATCCCTGCTCAACTGAAGACAAACTGCATTGCGGTGATTATGTCCTTCGTCGTCTATTTTCGTAGGATGGAAATCTCTTGTTCACGGGAGCTTTTTTCTCATTTGTTCTCCTTCAGGTCGACCCAGATAGTCATGTGATCTTTGCCTCGACCCAAAAAATCAAGTTAATTGACCTTGAGAATAAGGTTAAGAACTGAAAAAAGTCACTTCATTTTGGCATCATCGATAGATTGAGGTATCCTTACCTACCCAACTGGCAAGCCATACAAATGGCAGAAAATTTCCCCCAAAACTGAGGGATCCATTTAATTGATCTATCGTTCGTCCAATACACCAATGAAAAAATAATAAACAACGTTTTGAATTCAGGCAAATATGGTCGGATGACTAGCGAATTGTGGGCAGCATCTGATGTCCAGGAGATGAAGTGGCGCCTCAACAAAGTGACTAAAGCTTTCATGAGGGAGCAGAGAAGGAAGACGCATTAGAAAAGACCTCAGGTTCAAATCTTCTCATTTCTACTTCTGAAACAGTTATCGTTATTCAGCGGACGTTGACCGCTGAATTAACCATAATCGAAAGGAAACCTTCCATTCTGGCAGGTGATATGAGGGGCGGTGACACCGAGAGTCCTTCCGAGGTCTGACACTGATGTTTCTCCGGATGAAGGATCAATCGAAGGCCAAGAGGATCCTCTGTCCGATGCATCTGGTTTCCTTAACTTTGCAAAGAGAGGAAAAGCCAACCGAGAATCTCAGGACCCTGAACCCTAGGGTGAACAAGATACCAGTCGAGAAGCAGATTGGAAGGAGACAGGTTTTGGGCCTAGACTCGACTCGGAGCCGATGCTCCCCCCAGATCAAATTCAGATCGAGAGGCGACAACAGTAAGTTCTGAAGTCAACCGAGATGAGGTAGGTCCTAGATCCGAGCCCAAGCCTAGTCTCCCAGCTTCTGAGAAATCCTGATGGAGGAAATGAAAAGACATGGTGGCCGATGCTGATCGCCTCTCTCTTCGCCTTTCAAGGGGAGCAATGATTGAATCCTGATACAAGCGAAGGGGCCCAAAGCCTTTTTCCCAAGGGATTCTAGTTTTGCCTTGATTGACTTGCGAAGGGATGGTTCGACTGTGGTCCGGGAGTGGAGGCTCATGCGACGGAGCTCATGAATACACTGTGCTCCGAGAGTTTTAAGGAGAAACTGGACAGCCTCAGTCCTCTCGAATTGTGTCATTGGGTCAACCAATATCGGTNTGAATTGTGTCGTTGGGTCAACCGATATCGGTTGTTGGGGAAAGGTCGGCTCATTATCTGTCGAACATGTACTTGGTTATTACGGTTGAAACCGCACGCATTAAAAAGGCAAAGATTTCCTCAAGAACGTTTCTTGGCTGGCAAACGAAGCTGAGGCTCACCTCGCTGGCGCGGAGTACCTTACATGGGCCTCAGAGTGGCTCTCAGTTGTGCTCGAGGTGAATGAGAAATTATCCACGAGGGTCTCTATGTCGAGCAAGGCTGAGGTGCTCTCTGCGGAGTGAGTGAAGCAGTTTCGCCTCGGCACCGAGTTCGAGATCAACCAATTAGTGAGGATTGGCATGGTCGATGCTAAGTATGCAAACTTGGGTGAGTTTGCTAAGCACTTGTCCACTCCGATGCCTCCGACCAAAAAATCCGTTGAAAAATCTAGGAGTGGACCGACTGAAACCCCTGAGATTACTTGTGTTTCGTAACAAAAATAGGGGAGTTTCTTTTTGCAATGTATAACAATACTTGTAATGATTAGAACTCAATGAAATATAGATTTTTGGCCGCTCGTTCCTCATATTATTATTATTATTTTTTTCTTTGATGCCACTTATGAATTCTGATGGCGAGTCTTTAAAATGTCTATCTCGGATAGGAGTCTTTAGGTTTCTAGCCCCAGAGAGAAGCTTTTAGATTGCTAGCCTAGAAGATGAGTCTTTAAATTGCTTGCCCCTGGAGGGGAGTCTTTAGGTTGCTCACCGCGAAGAGGATTTCTTAGATTACTCGCCACGGAGGGGAGTTTTTTTGTTGCTCGTCCTGGAAGTAAGGTTTAGATTGCTCACCCTGGAGGAGAGTTTTTAGGCACGCCCCGGAGAGGAGTTTTTAGGTTGCTTGCCTTGGATGGGAGTTTTTAGATTTCTCATTCCAGAGAGAAGTCTTTAAGTTGCTCGCCCCAGATGGGAGTATTGTTTTCCTGATGGGCTTGAGTTCTCCCGTCGTTCGTATGTGTGGATGTAGCATATGAGCTCTTCGAGTTCCCCAAGCGTCGACTAGGCATTACGATGTTCGTAAAACTTGCATTCATGGGGTACAAAATTAAGGAAAAAGAGTAAAAGTGTTAAAATTGAAGTTCTTTATTATCTTCATTTATGTTGTACAAGAAGTTCTCCTAAAGGAAAAAAATTATTTGAGATTATCTCCACTCCAGGTCAAAGAAATATCGTTCCCCGTGTATGTCTTCAGTCGGTAATCTCTTGGCGAGAATCTCTAGCTGACGATGAATGGCCTCGTCCATGTTTAGTCAAGCATGCCAACAGTTTGTCCTTGGGTAGCTGGGTCGGCTTTTTCCAGGATGAGGTCCCCTGAGGCGAAGGTTTTTTTCTCGTACTTGTTTGTTGAAGTATCGAGCGGTGCGTCTCTTAACCTTTTCTTGGCAAAGCATTGAGTCAGTGCGAAGTTCCTCAACAAGATTGAGTGCAAGCTTCCTCCCCTCATCATTGGCATCCTGCCATTCCGCTAGGTGTTCCTCATTGAAGGTAGAGGTTGTAACAGTTCTTAGGCTGTGATGGTTGTATTCTACTGACAACATTGCCTCCAACCATGGGTTAGCATGAAAGGAGTCTGTCCCATTGTCGTCAAAGGTGTCGTTCAGATGGCCCATAGTACCAACGGCAGGAGGTTTGCCAAGCTTCCTTTCTCCCCTTCGACCATCTTTCTTAAGAGTTTTAGGATAATTTTGTTGGCCGCTTTGGCCTGACCGTTGGTGTGAGGGTGATGTACTGATGCAAATCTTAGGTTTATCCTTTGGTTATGACAGAAATCTCTTACGCCTTTTGTCGGCGAATTGTTTGTCGTTATCAGTTACGAGAACTAGAATCGGCAAATGAGTTCTACCTAAATGAAATTTCGAACGATGGTGGCGGTGATCCGAGCAAGTGTCTTGGCTTCCATCCATTTTGAGAAGTAATCCAAGGTGACTATGAAGAACTTGCGCTGGGTGGAAATGACCCGAGAATATCGAGTCACCAAGTGGCAAAGAGCCTGGGACTCGTTATAGGTCGCAAATTGCAGATCGGCTGGTATTATAAAGGGCCATATTTTTGGCATTTCTCACACTTTCTAACAAATTATTTGGTGCCTTCAGGAGTGTGGGCCAAAAGTACCATTGGCACTATACTTGATAGGCTAATGTTCTTCCACCTGAGTGGCTCCCACATTCGCCTGAGTGTACATCCCGGAGGATGCTCTCAATCACATCTTTTCTCAGACATCTAAAGTACAGAGAGGAAACTGATCTTTTAAAGAGCTTTCCCTCTATCATCAAGTATTGAGCTGCTTTGATTTTAAAATGCTTCGGGTTGGTGACTTCATTCGACAGTTCCTCAATTTTCAAGTAATAGATGTATGGGTTCATCCAACTTTTCAATTTTTCAGTTGATACTTTCTTTGCCTCGGATTCTTCAATAGTTGACTGGAGAAATTTTTGAGGTTTTCCTCTTCCCAGATGCACACACTTGAACAAGAGGTCGACTACCTGGTTCTCCTCTCACCCGATGTGTTTAATTTTGAAGCCTGCAAGCTTTCCGATCTCAGTCTCTACTCTGCTGAGGTACTTGGCCATCACTTCGTCTTGGGCCTCAAACTCTCTGTTTATCTAGTTGACGCATAGGGCAACGATCAGAGTTTCATATTATGTTTGTTTGTTGGTGACGTCGAACTCTACGGTGATTGACTTATAGTAGTGTTTTCGGATGAATTGCCCAAAGCAAATTCAAGCCCTGAGGCAGTTTTGTTGGAGGCTCTGTTAGTGTGCAAAATCAACAGGTGATCCCCGTCAGCGAATCCTTCGCTTTGCTCGTGTTCTTCCAAGAAATATGCCAGAAAGCCAGCTTTTGCTCGAGCTTTGATTGTTGTCCATGGGACGTATGAGATGTCAAACTCGCTTAGCTACACCGTCCATTTAAGGAGCCGACAAGAGTGTTCTGGCCGCGTAAGGGCTGGTTTGAGGAGGTGATCGGTGACGACCCAGATCGGATGTGTTTGAAAATAGGATCGGAGCCTACCGGCAGAAGTGACAAGAGCAAACGTTAGCTTTTCCATAATTGGATATCTGATTTCGACGTTTATAGAACTCGGCTAATATAACAAATAGGGAATTGCTTCCCCAATTCTTCCTTCGAATTAACTAGGTCGGTTAGAGTTTGGTAGGATTTGTCATGGCGAAACCAACACTTAAATTGCTTCTATCCTGTTTTGTGGCATATTTGGCAAATGACAAAAACTTTATTAGGGCGGATGGAGGTAACTTGATTGGAATGAGGGGATGAGCCACCTTGTTTGTCGTTGAATGTGTAGGAGGAGTTGCAGTTTCTTTCGTGGCCTTGGGTAGCAGTAAGAGCTATGAAAGAGAGTGATTCATTGGAGGTTTCGATTGCGAGATTGATCTCCTCGTTGCATATTAGTGTGCAGAAGTCGTCAATGATGATCGGTTGATGGTTGGTGTGAATGGGAGTATGAAAACATGATAGCTAGAGGGCAAACCATTGAGCGTGTAGTGGATGATGTCCTTCGAGTTAATAGGAGCTCCGGCGGCAGCTATGGTGTCGACCTTGGCTTTGATTTTCGACAAATATTGGGTCATGGGTTTGTTCAACACACTTAGATTGCGAAGCTCGTTCTTCAATTGAATAATCTTGGAGCGATTTGATGATTGAAGTTGCCACTCCATCGTTGTCCAAATGGCCTGAGAGGTGTCCAACAGTAGGATGTATGGTAGAATGGATGCAGATATGACAGAGATGAGAGCGGCTGCAAGATTTTGATCTATCATACTCCATTTGGTGAAATCAGGACTGAGATGCGGAATGCCAGTGTTATCGGATACAGACTTTGGACATGGGCAGGATCCATCAAAAAAGCTATCCAACCCGTTTGCTCGAAATAGCTTGAGAACTTGGGCCTTCCAGGTTGGATGATTGTCTGACGTGAGTTGAGTAGAAACAAGGCTGTGGATGTTGCTGAGAATGAACTTCATTTGGGTAAGTATCAGAATGTCACTTTGTAGAGGCATTTTCTGATTTGGTGGTAGATGGTCGGAAGAAGCATTGGAGGAGGACACCAAGCTGGAGAGAAAGCGGGTGGTGTTGTGAGGCTATGTTGGCTCTTATAATACAAGAGTATCAATGTTCCAATTGAAACAACAAAAAAACGCAGCTTTTCATAAAAGGCTTCCTAATACTTTCGGTACAGTAAAAGGCCTATAAAGAGCAAAATTTTTCCCTCGGGTCCCAATATGGTCCGCTCCGTCCGCTACCCAACTAAAAGGCGTCATGTGGACTTGTGGGACCCATATTTACACGTAATGAAAAAAGTCAAAAAAATGCGTTTAAGCCCGACCCAACCCGACGTGCAAAAATTTACGTATTATCCCGCCTTTATTTGTGTCTTCTCTCCAATATTTTTCGCATTATTCCCTCAGAAACTTTTATTCTGCATAATACAGTAGAAAAGAAGGTTTCAAAAAGCGTTTCTTTGGCTCTGTTAGGATTTGATCGCTGCATTTATGATGAAGATAGATTTCTCTTAATGAAGAGTTAGAGCACATGGATGACGAAATGAATGTCAACGCCTTTGAAACGGAGGTAAGATTTCTTGCTTACTTGAGTCTGTTCCGTTTTCCAGATTTTTCTTCGATTTTCGTGATTTTTTTTTTATTATTTCGTGGTTAGGTTTTTTATTATCTGCGGTTATATTGAAGAGATATTAATTAACCCGAGAATAACCCAACAATAACTTAAGAATAACTCGAGAAAAAGTAACCTACCAGCTCTTTCAAAAAACAACGAAATATTCTGTAAATTTTCGATTGTTGTGAGGTTGTTTTTTTATTATTTAAGAGTTTATTTAATCATTTGTCTGCGGGTACATTGAAAAAATTTTCAATAACCCGAGAATAAATCGTAACCCGAGAAAGTAACCTACCAGCTCTCTCAAAAAAAGTAAAATATTCTGTGAATCTTCGATTGTCGTGATGTTATTTTTTCATTATTCTGTGGTTAGAGTTTATTTATCTTCGGGTACATTGAAGAAATACTCAATAACCCGAGAATAACCTAACAATAACCTAGAAAAAACCCGAGAAAGTAACCTACTAGCTCTGTCCAAAAAAGTGAAATATTGTGTGAATTTTCGATTGTCGTGAGGTTATTTTTTCATTATTCTGTAGTTAGGGTTTATTTATCTTCGGGTACATTGAAGAAATACTGAATAACCCGAGAATAACCCAACAATAACCTAAGAATAACTCGAGAAAAACTAACCTACCAGCTATTTCAAAAAACTGTGTAATAGCTATAGGGTGTGCTCTTTTCTGAATATCTGACTATCTCTATGGTATAATTCAAATTTGTAGTTATCTGGGCCAGAAACAGATTGCAATGATCCAATTACTCGTAGTTTTCTTAATACTATTATCCGTAATGAGAAAGAGGCTTACAAACATTATTGTGCTTACGCACATTATGTTGGTTTCACTGTACGCAAGGACCACACAACTTACTGGGCTAAATCCAAGAAAATTAAGTCGAAGGATTATATTTGTGGAAAATCAGGTCATAAAAGAGAATCACAGCTAGGGCTGTCAAAAAAGCTCGTTGTTCGCGAACAGTTCGTGTTCGGTTCGTCAATGAGTTCGTGTTCGATTCGTTCGATAAGTAAACGAGACAAACGCGAACAATTTTTTTTCGTTCGGTTAGTTAAACGAACCAAACACGAACAGTAATGCGTTCGTTCGTGTTCGAATCGTTATTGTTTGAAATATAAAATAATATAAAATAATTATATATAAAAAATTTATTATATTTTAAAACATTAAATTTTATAAATTATAATATATAATAAAATAATAATAATAATATATTAATATACTATAGTAGTAATATACTAATATAGATATTGTATATTTATATAATATAAGTTATATAATTAATATATAATATTATTTTTATATATTAATATTAGGGATGTCAAACTGGCTCGTCGTTCGCGAACAGCTCGTGTTCGGTTCGTGTTCGGCTCGTTTGTTAAGAAACGAACACGAGCTTATTTCAAACAAACTAAATTTCAAACGAACCGAACACGAACACAAGCTTTGTTCGTTCGTGTTCGGTTCGTTTACACCCCTAATCACAGCTAGTCACTACTGTGAAGTATAGAAAACCTGATACAAGGACTGACTGTCAAGCCTTGTTACAAAATGAAGATGGCATGTTTGCATGGGATTTCCAAAGTGATGAGGGGGCAGACTTACAAGCTTTTTTCTGGAGTGATGGGTCTTGCAGACTAGATTATGATTGTTTTGAGATGTCATCATTTTCGACACTAGCTATCGTTTGAATAAGTATAATTTATGTTGTGCTCCTTTCGTAGGGATTAACCACCATCGACAAAACGTTCTATTCGGAGTTGATTTTTTATCTGACGAGATGATAAAATCCTTCAAATGGTTATTTAAAACCTTCATTCGTATAATGGATGAAAAGCATCCAATTATAATGTCTACATATCAGGATCAAGAGAAAGCAAGAGCAATTACAGATTGTTTTTCATTCACAAGGCATAGATTATGCTAATGGCATATCTATAAGAAATTATCGTCGAAAGTTCATTGCGGTGTGACGTATAATAGTGTTAACAATCTATTTTACAAATGGATGAGCAAGTGTGATTCGGAAGAGGAGTTTGAAGTTACTTAAGCTCTAATGATCGAGCAAGAAAACCTACACAATAACATGCGGTTAGATGCATTGTACCGAATAAAACATAATTGGTCAACTGCATTCAATAAAGAAATTTTCGGAATAGGAATCTTATCTACACAAAGAAGTGAGTCCACAAACAATGTCTGTCATGGTGCATCTAAGCCTACTAGTTCCCTAACAGATTGCTTTCTAGGTCTAAAAAATATTATGAAGTCATGGAGAAGAAACGAAAAGAATAAAGTCTTCAAAAGCTTTCAGAACATTATTACACCGACAGTTAAAACAAGTCCAGTATTGAGGCAAGTTGCAACGTATTACACCCAGAAGCTCTACTCTATGTTTGAGGAAGAGTTACTTCATGTGCTATGTGGATTGACCGTCGATTTTTCAATTGAGAATCCATCTGAATTCTATGTTAGAGATTTGGATAATCAGGACACGAGTAGAACCTGAATTGTTACACTTGATAGACTTAATTGCGACATCACCTGCAGTTGCAAGAAATTCAAAATGATAGGTCTGCTTTGCTCTCACTCTCTACGCGTTCTTAACGCTAACAATATAACAAAGATTCCAGAAAAATATTTGTTATTCAGATGGTCTGCTAAGATAAAGAAAGATATCTATAATAGTTTTGAATACAAACATATGAAAGACTCTCAAGCTCAAGTGTCTAGCACAACTTTCAGAGGAATCATATTTCGATCACATGCTCAAAAGTTTGTCTACCAATTAATTAATAAAGCTCAAGGAAATGAACGCGCCGAGACATATATAATTGAATTATTGAAAACAGGGTCTGAAGGTGTTGAAGATATATTAGATGGGAAGGATCCTAAATCAAATAGACTAAACAAAAAAAGGAAATCTCATAACAGTGACTGCAATGTGAATGATCCCGCAAAAATGAGACCGAAAAGTATTTCTAATGCGAGGTTGAAAGGATACTGGGAAAAAAACAAGAGAGCCAAAGGTATATATTTCTACATTTCATATATTTACCATTCTACATTCCATATATTTACAATTATATGCAAAATTAATTGTCTTATATTTTTACCGCTGTATGCAGGAAAAAATCAAGAAACATATACGAGCCAAGAACCGCACATCCATTACGACGCAAATACGATTGCAGTGTCACACTTGTTGAGTCAGGAAATTGTCACACCGGATCCCACATGCTCTGTGCCCAATATAATTCATCGGTTTTGATGTGTTGTGCCCACTTTACCCCATCTGTACTAATGTACTAGTTCATATAACATTATTCCAAATGGAAGCTGTAGATATATGTTTTATAATTCTCTTGTACTAGTTCATATAACATTATTCTAAACCTAACAATACTCCAACAATAACCTAACAATACTTCTTCAATAACTTAACAATAACCTAAGAATAACTTAACAATACTCCATCAATAACCTAACAATACTCCAACAATAACCTAAAAATAACCTAACAATAATGTGATAATACTTCAATAATAACCTAAAATTACTCCAGCAATAACACAGCAGTACCCCAACAATAACACAGCAATACTCCCACAATAGCCTAACAGTACTCCGTTAATAACCTAACAATACTCCGTCAATAACCTAATAATACTCCGCCAATAACTTAACAATAACCTAACAATAACTTAAGAATAATCTAACAATAATCTAAGAATAACGTAACAATAACCTATTAATACTCCAAGAATAACCTAAAAATAATCCAACAATAACGTAACAATACCTCAACAATAACCTAAAATTACTCCAGCAAAAACACAGCAATACCCCAGCAATAACACAGCAATACTCCCACAATAGCCTAACAATACTCCGTCAATAACCTAACAATACTTCGTCAATAACCCAACAATAACCTGACAATAACCTAACAATAACCTAACAATAATCTAAGAATAACCCAATAATAACATAACAATAACCTAGGAATAACCTAACAAAACCCTAACAATACTTTGACAATGACCTAACAATACTCTGACAATAACCTAACAATAACCTAACAATACTCCGTCAATAATCTCTGAATAGCCTAACAATCATCTAAGAATAACCCAATAATAATGCTAGAATAACCTAACAATACTCCGTCAATAACCTAACAATACTCCAACAATAACCTAACAATACTCTAAGAATAACCTAACAATAACCTAGAAATAACCCAACAATAACATAACAATCTAAGAATAACCTAAAAATAACCTAACAATACTCCAAGAATAACATAAAAATAACCCAACAATAACGTAATAATACCTCAACAATAACCTAAAATTACTCCAGCAATAACACAGTAGTACCCCAGTAATAACACAGCAAGACTACCACAATTGCTTAACAATACCCCGACAAAAACACAACAATACTCTCACAATAACCTAACAATAACACAGCAATATTCCAGAAATAACACAGTAATACTCCCACAATACATCAACTGTAACAATAATTTAAAAATACATTCACCCCTGCAATAAGATATCAAACTGCTATAGATTCTACATTTCAAACACAATAGAAAATTATATAGACCAAATGACAGGCATATAATCTGCCAAATTGCAGTCATTCAACCTGTAAAACATAAATACATCCACCCCTGCATTTATCCTCCAAATAATTTATATCTACAGATTTCATATATTAGCTCTGCCCTAAATTGAGGCATCTCAGGATGTCAGTCTATATGGTTTTTCCATTTAATCCTGTCTTTCTGTACAATTGTTTCCATATATTTACAAACAAATATATCGCAGTCGACGTTATTACTTTGTGTGGGAATGCCTCTTGTCGTGATAACATCCCAATTACTCGGGTCACTGCGAAAATCTTTCCCGGCGTCCTTACGAAGATGCATTATTTGCTAATACAAATGATAATTTAGAACAGTGAAGGAATACACAGTTTATGTCTGTTGTTAGTTAGATAAGGGTCAGAGTTTTACCACGTCGCGGGTGACTCTCAAATGCATTTTATTAGGCAATGAGTCGTAGAATCTCCACTTGCGGTTCTTCTGGTTCCCAACAAGTAGAGCCAATGCCTATTATTAATTATTGGAACTAAAATTGTCTCTGCTTGAGATACAGCTTTCACTGTGACATGGGCAACGATATCTAGCAGAGGATGGAATCTGAACCCCTACATATACAAAATAAATAAGTTTAAAATAGCATGAACAGCTAACCTTAATGGGAATTTTATTACTTATCCAATGTGCCGGAGAGACGTACAAATAGGGCCTAAAAGAATCAAGGGACTGCCGCATACGGTTATCTAATCCAATGGCAAACATATCTATATGTTCTACCCCAACTTCCTTATTATCTCAAAGTGCTTCAAGGTCATTTCGACCTACATCAATGTGACCGAGCAATTATTATGTCATCCCTTCATATTGATTGAACAATTTTTATTATATTTAATAAACAGTTGACAAAAAATTATTTTGTTTTTACATACATTTCTTTGTACATTTTTAAAAAAGTATCTATGACATGTTGCATATGTGATGGTAGTAGTTCTCTGTCGGGGAACTCTACGACTGAACAAGGGAGGGCTCCTTCCTATGGAACAATTGCGTCCGGCTATACATCCTCTAAAGCTTCTTCAGCCTTCTCTTCCCTAGCTTCATCTAGCTGTAGAGATGGTATGGTAATTGGCGTACAAGAATCATAAATATGCTCCACTAAATCATCTATCTTAGATGTCGGCAGTTCTTCCATTTTCTTTCTCTTTACAACAACAAATGGAGATCTAACTGTCCTCTTTTTCCTCGGTCCTCTGGACTTGATCCTTCGGACTAAACTACCAATTGGGTCTTTAGGGATGCCTTCTCCAGGTTCCCCGACACATTTATTTATTTCACTATCAGCTGCAGATTCATCGAAGGCAGTCATTCTAAAAATAACTTGCGCAAAAAAATAACATAAAAATAAACGACGAATAACGCAGAAAAATAACTTAAAAATAACCTAAGAATAAAACGATGAATATTACCTAATAATAATCTAATAATAATGTAAAAATAAACAGAAATAAATTCTAAGTAATCCATGTATAACCAAAAAAATAACCTAAAAATAATCTAAGAATAAAACGATGACAATTATCAGGACAAGTTTTTTCCTTCAATGTCCTTCTTCATCTTCTTCGCCTCCTTCCTCTGCTTCTTTGACTTCGTTGGTTGTTCAATCTCTGTCTTCTCAGCCTCTTCTGATACTGTTCTTGGGCTCTCCTCGGCCTGCACATACTCCAGATCATCAAGCGCCATCATCTTACGGCTTCAAAGCTATCGAACAAGGGAAATGTGAAACCCTAACAGAGCGAACAGCGAAAAAAATCTATCGGAAAGTATTTTCGAAACGTCTTCCTCGACATTCTATAAGGCGGGATACTCGAAGTTCCTACTCAAAGAGGCATGGGGTCGTACATCGGGCCGGATCGGGCTTGAGCGCACTTTTTTTTTAAATTACGTGGACAAGCGAGTCCCACATTTTCCACGTGGCCTACTTTAATTGGCCAGCATGAGTTAAGGACCTACAGATCTCAGCCGAAAAATCGCTCCTATAAAGAAGATGAACTTTTTGTTGGCTAGAGAATGACTGGCCAAGAATGGTCCAGATCATCCGTGATGTGATACTCGAGTCGGCGGTGGAGCAGGTTTGCAGCAGCTATAATGACAGCATTTAATATAAAGTTTCCACCAGCCAATTAACTTAGCAGACGACTCACATCTGCCATCTTTAAATATATACAACTGGAACTGCAACTTAAATTTCCCTGCCGGCACCACCTTCTTAATCTAATTGCCTCTTTAATTGCTTTGAAATCAAAAAAGAAGGATTGAATCTAAAGTAATATCCATAAATATTTCCTCCAATCCTGTCCCCCAATACATACCCTATGTAAAATTATGATGACTCGGGAGTGAAATAATGTNGCTACTTAATCTAATTGCCACTTTAATTGCTTTGAAATCAAAAAAAGAAGGATTGAATCTAAAGTAATATCCATAGATATTTCCTCCAATCCTGTCCCCCAATACATACCCTATGTAAAATTATGATGACTCGGGAGTGAAATAATGTAAGATTTTGATGACTTTTGGAACAAAGCAATCATAAGAAAACTCCAAATTTTCGGTCAAAGTAAAAAAAAAAAAAAATTAAACTCGGCAAAATTTATATACAAATGAATTAGCTACCACAACTTTCCCCTTCAACCATACAGATTCTCACAGAAATAACATTAGAAGACCAGACCCTAATAGGAAATCGAAGCGGCATCATCCAGTAGCGGAATCCATTACGGAAAAAGGAATAGGAGGTCGGAAAGCGAAGGAAGTGGACTTACGAGGAGACTGAAGCCGGTGACTCCGGAGAGGGAAGTCGCAATGGCGGAGCTGGAAAGCGCGAGCTCGCCGAGATGGCCGACCATCATCGACGAGATCACCTGAACCAGGTATAGCGACAGCGTCACCCCCATCATCGGCCCTGCGAGGTAACCCAGCCTCCGCGCCTCATCCGTAAAATCGCAGCACTTTCCCCTCCCCCTTCTTTCCTCCTTCTCCAGAAGCCCTTCCTCCATTTCCGTAAGCTCTCTCCCTCCCCTTCTCTGTTTCTATTCTCCTCCCACTTTCCCCCTCTCTCTCTCTCTCTCTACTTTTTTGTTCTTAAATGAGCATCGAAGCACGGGAAGCATGAAATTTATTTACAATATATCACTCAACTTTAACACATTTACATATTCTATATTTAAATATCAATATTTACATATGNCTCTACTTTTTTGTTCTTAAATGTTGAGCGTCGAAGCACTGGAAGCATGAAGTTTATTTACAATATATCACTCAACTTTAACACATTTACATATTCTATATTTAAATATCAATATTTACATATGTACCATCTTAATTATATCTGAAAAGATGTATTTCATTTTTCAAAATTTAAAATAGTGATAATATATACGATAGGAATAACATATCCGCATAAATAAATATATGAAAAGTTGGTGGGTTAGTATGCAAATGACCCTTGACAAAATTTGCAGAGCCAACCGATTGTTACGAGGAGAAATCTCGCGACCGCTAAATGGGAACAAGGATGGTTGTGCATAACGCGGCAGCGCCCGCATTCGTAATCCCGCANTATATCCGCATAAATAAATATATGAAAAGTTTGTGGGTTAGTATGCAAATGACCCTTGACAAAATTTGCAGAGCTAACGGATGGTTACGAGGAGATCTCGCGACCGCTAAATGGGAACAAGGATGGTTGTGCATAACGCGGCAGCGCCCGCATTCGTAATCCCGCATGTGCGTATTCCCGCGGAATGCGGGAGGAAAAAAAACACGTTGTTTTTCCTTTACTTTTCTTTCTGATTATATATATATACATATATTTATATATATATATATAATATGTAAATCCACAATATTGAAATGTCAACAATTTGAACCAGATTTAAAAATTATTCTTAATATTAAAATACCATTTGAATCTAATTTAATAATTTTTATTTTATTTTCTTAATTAATACTCTTAATTGATTATAAATCTTTGTNGATTAGTAGTATTTTGAGCTAAAACGACCCGAACACGGACAAACACATCTTTGTCATGTTGTTCGTGTTTAACTTAGCGAATGAGTCGAACACAAGCTTCTTAACCAATCGAACAACGAGCCGTTTTGACAACCTTAGACTCAGCTGTTGATATTATAGTTTGGGCAATGTATTTACTCGTGATATATAGTAGTTNGAACAAACAAATTTTTAACAAATTTTTGTTCATGTTGTTTGTGTTCGGCTCGTTAACTTAACGAATGAGTCGAACACAAGCTTCTTAATCTGTCGAATAACGAGCAATTTTGACAACCTTAGACTCAGCTGTTGATATTATAGTTTGGGCAATGTATTTACTCGTGATATATAGTAGTTTAATTTTCTACCTTGAGACCACATTTCGGATTGTGGATATTATTTTTTGTGCTCACATCTCTTTAAAAAAAATAATATGAGAGTTTCTACAATTTTTTAATAGTGCTTTGTGATGTGTTTCTTTGCTCTCATTAAACATATGAAGCTGCATTTCATTAATATTAGTTATTTAATTTAATTTGAATGAAATCTAACATTAAAATATTTTTTAAAAGTGCTCCTCAGCAAATTGATTTGGCCATAAATAGTGTATGGAATTTCATATACAAATGCTCATTTTACTCTAAAAAAATTATATTTTTAATAAGAGTAATAATTAGGCATAAATCTAATGAGAACAGAAAATCAAATATTTTTGTTAATTATGATTTCTAATAAATTGAGACTAATTAATATTATTTAATTTAAATTTAAATTTCAATTTTTTTTCAGTGGATAAAACTTTCTTAATCATAATGCATGATTTTTCTTAATTCTTTCAAAATGTATTTAATAACAAACATACTCCATATAGCAACAAGGCTGTCTCCACTACTAGATAAGTGCATTCCCTCTTATACCTTTGTAAAATAGAGAACATTTTATTTTGCCTTTATATACATGTACCAGTTAGCTGTAGTCTTAAGATGGATTGAGGGAAATAGTCATCTGCTGCTATCTCTATCTCTAATTCCTAAATGCATAAAATTTGTATAATTTTCATCTCTTCTTATTTTCAATTAAGTCTTTCCCGAACTTGGTTCTTCTGTTTGTCGCTTTCTTTTTTTTTTTATCAGGCATTAGCGTTACTGCAAACATGCAGGATTCAAATCGAGGAGCAGTCTGTGCCTCCCTCTCTAAAATTTCTTGCTTCGAATATTGGAACTGTAGTAAACACCTCACTGTCCATAGACAACTGTCCTCAATGGAAATCTCAGATGTTAAAGATAATCAACACCAATAGATTTGACGAATTCATCGATGGCTCCATCTTAAAATCTCTAGACACCATTACAACCAATATCAGAATAACTATTTCTAACTCAGCCCACCGCACTAGGATTTTTATAAGCAAAAATTTAGTTGCAGCTATTCCCTGCACCATCTCAACTACTATATTACCTTATGTGATCAACCTAGGCAGCTGTAATACATTCTAGGGAGTGCTAGAGAAACGTCTACAAGCTATCAATAGATCACACGCAATCCAGCTTAAGAACAAACTCCACATCAAGTCAATGAAAAATTGAATAATGACATAATACCTAACAAAAATCAAAGTATTAGTGGATACTATTGCAGCATATGGATCATCCATCAACACCGAAGATATTATCCTTTACATCCTTTAGGGCGTACCTCCATCTTATCAGGTGTTCAAAGCAGTTATGAGAATCTCATTATTACCAATCAGCCTTGAAGACCTATATTCACTTCTTCACAATGAGGAGATAAATATCTCCAGTGATAACTCAGCCAAATCACTACAACCTGACAACAATACAGTCCTTTACTCTCAATGAGGACGAAGTTGTAACACTTACAGGGGAAGGGATTGCTCCACTAACTCCTACAAGAGTTCAAATGGAGGTAACTAGAAATAGCTCGAACCCAATAATGTTACCATCTATGAAATCTGCCACAACTAAGATCACCTAGCACCCCAATACTGACAACGATTGAACCTTAATTATCAACCCAAACAACCATTGGATCATACAATCCTCATTATATCCTTAACTTCAAATCAAGACTTGTATCTCGACACAGGAACCTCAAACCATCTGATAGCTGATTTTGGCACTCTACAAAACTTGATCTTTATCAAGGACAGGAACATGTTTTCGTTGACAATGGAAGCACTGTCCCAATCCAAAACCGTGGTCAAGTTCTGCTCCTTCCTCCCACTTATTAGCTCTCTCGCTCTCTCTCCAAACTATGATGCACTTCACAAATCACTCACATTTCATTTATATCACTCAATTTTTTTTTAACAACAAATGTATCATTTTGATCAATGCCTCCAATTACCAAATCAAGGATCACACAACCTAACAAACGCTACTCCAAGGTCTTTGTCCGGAGGGACTCTACGCCATTCACATCTACATGCATGCCATGCTCTCTGTTGGCATCTATTTTTGATGTTCCATCCATGTGTAAGATGTTCACCTGAGCATATCGGGGTCATGCTTCATGCATTTGTTGTTTCCCGTAGCTCGAGACATTCTCTTGAGATCCATCGGCGCGCGTTGAAGGGGGTACGTAGTCGGGGTCATTTTACTAGGCTTTGGCTTTCGCTTACGCAAAGGCCGGTCGACATTTGACACGTCGGACGACTTTGATCGGGTCGAAAAATATTATTCGTCGCGTCACGCTCTAAGTTTGCTCAAATTTCCACGATCGTCAACAAAGTTGTCTAGTTGACCCCGGACGACAAAATAGACTGCGCGACCGCATCCGGAACGTCGAGTTTATCTAGAGGAACCCTCATTTCACTGTGAGGATATATTCGGGCGAGAAATACTTGAGGGATAACAATAATAATAATATTATGCTAGATTATATGTATATTAAAAGGCTATGACATTACCCCTGTTTAGAACTCACGTGCTTCATCACATGCAGTTATAAAGGGTAATAAATAAATAAATAAAAGTACAGTATTATATTCTATCCTGTTTGCAGCAGCTCTCACGCGTGGGAATTATCTCCTGCTCATCACGCGATAGAGAGGATCTCATCTCCTGCGATCCTCCAGGCCTCCTCGAGCTGCACGGACAATGGACTTCTTCCTCTCCCACGTGAAGAAAAGCCGCATGCTTCTCCTCCTCATATACATGAAGAAAAACGGCTGCTACCTTCTCTCAAAAAAACAAAAAAAAAAGCTACGCACTCTATGCCTCTCCCGCTCGGTCTCACGAAGAGGAGCCCGGAATGCTTGTGCTCCCTCTCCCTACGCCTCAGTCTACCCTCGCCGGACCTCCCTCTTCGCCGGCGAAGGCCGCCGGAGCCTCTCCAGCCGCCGGCCACCCTTTCCATTCTTTATTCCTCTTTTTTTTTTTTGTTGGCNTATCTTCTGCGATCCTCCAGGCCTCCTCGAGCTGCATGGACAAAGGCGGCAGGCTTCTCCTCCTATCATATACACGAAGAAAAAGGTTGCTACCTTCTCTCAAAAAAACAAAAAAAAAAACTACGCACTCTGTGCCTCTCCCGCTCGGTCTCACGAAGAGGAGCCCAGAGTGCTTGTGCTCCCTCTCCCTACACCGCAGTCTACCCTCGCCGGACCTCCCTCGTCGCCGGCGAAGGCCGTCGGAGCCTCTCCAGCCGCTGACCACCCCTTCCATTCTTTATTCCTCTTTTTTTTTGTTGTCCATCTGCTCATCTACCTCACCCTGTCGCCGGTTTTTCTCGGCGACATACTTCCTTCTCGTCTGAACCCCTCCCCTCCAACAGAGTTTCCTTGTTGGAGCAGCCAACCACCACCTTCATTTGCTTGTTTTTTTCCTCTTTCTTTCTTTTGGCCAGCTACTCTCGCTTGATTTCTTCAATCTCGTCGGCCTTGGCCACATTGGCATCATACCATCGTCGGAGGAAACATAGGAGAGAGCTTTAGTCTTTGGGTTCTCCCTACATATTTCCTTCACTCTCGGTTTATGCCTCCACACATCTCCCTTCTACCTTGTCGATGACCAGACGCTTATTCGAAGTACATCGACGTCGTCGGACAGCAGACACCCTCGCTATTTGAGAGGAAACAAAGATCTTCCACTCCGTGAAGAAGCTTCACTGGACTTCATTGGGCTTTGTACAAACCGCGCGACGGTATAACTCCTCTTCCCCTTCGTACTTTACTTTCTAGCTAGCCTTAGGTTGTAGTGGCATTAGGCGTGCTGGTTCGATTGCCCGCAAAGGGTGCGTGCGTCGGCAAGTGCCGATGCAACGACGCATCTGTGTGATGGATCACTTGTTTTCCTATAGGTGACCTTTAAGTTAGGATTCTCCTTACAAAACTAAGGGTCTGTTTGGAGCAGCTGCAGCTTATCCAGCTTCTGCTGATAAGCAGCTTATCCTGATAATCTGCTNCTATCGCCGGTCTTTCTCCCCAGCCGAGTAACTTTCTTTTCTTTGGTCGGCAATCCTCGCCTGATTTCTTCAACCTCATCGGCCTTGGCCACATTGGCATCATACCGTCGCCGGAGCAAACATAGGAGAGAGCTTCAACCTTTGGGTTCTCCCTACATATTTCCTTCACTCTTGGTATACGCCGTCAGTGAGCTAATTTCCGTACATCTTCGTTCTACCTTCCCGATGACCAGACGCTTAGTTGGAGTACCTCGACGTCGCTGGATAGCAGACACTCTCGTTGTTTGGGAGGAAGCAAAGATCTTCCACTCTGTGAAGGAGCTTCCCCGGATTTCATTCGGCTTCGTGCAAACCGCGCGACGGTAAAACTCCTCTTCCCCTTCGTACTTTACTTCCTAGCTAGCCCTAGGTTGTAGTGGCATTAGGCGTGCGAGTTCGATTTCCCGCAAAGGGTGCGTGCGTTGTCAAGTGCCGATGCAACGATGCATTTGTGTGATGGATCACTTGTTTTCCTAGAGGTGGCCTTTAAGATATGATTCTCCTTACGCTACCAAGTTCCCTACGATAGCCGAACGAATTCTATTTAATTGTTAGCCTTTGCACAAAAAATCATAAGGGTTGGAGCCCCTTTTGCTCCCCTTTGCTTTGTTTTCTCCAGTTTTGTTAGAAATATCGAATAATAAGTCTTTGCGAAATCAGAAAATGCGAGTCATTAGCTCATTTTGTAAAGCTCAAAGGTGTTATGAAATCTAGAAAAGCGTCGTCGCTAGTCCATTTCACGACAAGGCAAAGAACTTCACCTTTAAAGATCTGGGGAGAAGTTCCCCACCTGCCTCGCCAAAGCAAAGACGGCAATCGTCATTTTTCTATATGTTGAACATAGCTTTCCTAGTGAGGTCGTTAACACGGGGATGAATCCCTATTATATGTGGATGTTTGCATGTTACATTTTGCATTTCATGTAGCATTTCACTTTGCTCCGACCTACCGCCCCGGCCCGTCAAGAATTTTACTTCGCTCTGTATGGTTGATCCGGCTCGGCGAGCTTTTTACTTTGCTCCGATCGGCCGCCCCAACCCGGCGAGCATTTCACTTCGCTCTGACCTGTTGTCCCGACCCGACGAGCTTTTTACGTCGCTTCGATCGGCCGCCCTGGCCAGGCGAGCGTTTCACTTCGCTCAAACCAGCCCGACGAGCGTTTCACTTCGCTCTGATTGGTGCCCCGGCCCAGTGATGGTTTCACTTCGCTCTGACCGGCCCGACAAGCATTTCACTTCGCTCTGACCGGTCCGACGAGCATTTCACTTAACTCCGATCGGCCGCCTCAGCCCCACCTCTGTCTGGAGAGCTTTTCACTTTGCTCTGACCGGCCGCCCCGGCCTGGCGAGCATTTCACTTTGCTCCGATCTGCCGCTCTGACCCGACGAGATTTTCACTTTGCTCCGACTAGTCGCTCCGGCTTGGCGAGCTTTTCACTTCGCTCCTACCAGCCGCCATGGCCTGGCGAGCACTTTACTTCGCTCAGACCAGCCGCACCGGCCCAGCGAGCATTTCACTTTGTTTCAGTCGGCTCTCCCGAGCCGGTTGGCATGACACTCTGGCTCGACCGGATGCTTTGATCTAGTTGATCAACTTCTTGCACCACCATATTGTCTTACATGTGTGTTTGCATTTTTTGCATATTGTAGTGCATATGTTTGATTGCATTATTGCATCCCGTCTAGTATTTATATGTCTGCATGATTTTGGTCATATGCTTAAGTTGCACATTCTCTTCAGGCCTCTGCCACCACGACATTCCCACCCTTTATAGGTCACTACCCTGTTGTCATACCGCCTGAGACCGCCGCCACCATGGCACGCCCATCCTCTTCGGGCCACTGCCACTATGGCATGCCCATTCCGTCAGGTCACTGCCGCTTCGGCATACGTTCTGGGGCCGCTTCCACCGTGGTACGCCCACCTTTGTTCGAGTCCCTGCCCCATGGTACACTCATCCCAGATATGTCTTGATTATTCATTTACATTTGCATGATCACATGGATATTGAGTCAGACCCATTAGGAGAGTGATTCTCGTGTTGGTTGCGATGTCTTAACGAGCATTGCTCATCGAGTCGATCCCGATGAGCAATGCGAGCTAAGTCATCAGGACTGACATGAGCACGATTGTGCTAAGAATCCAACGGTTCTAACTTGTGCCACCTCCCTTCGTGACACCTTTTCGATCTATTGGATCCTTAGGATGAGGTCGGTAAGACGACCCCATCAAAATCATACTACACCCACACTCACCCCACACTTAAATATTAGGTTGACACACTTTTTGTTAGATGGTGTGCTAGACTAGGATTTAGGGTGCTATGTAGTACTTTTTGACACCTCTGGCTATTGTTGTGTATTGTATTATTTTGTGCTAGCCACGTATCACCTTATTGCTTTTTTGGTGTGCTTGCATGCTCTTTTGGAATCAGTCCTTAACTTCCGATTCCTTTCCTTTCAAGGTCAATTTTTAACTTCTGACTCTCTTTTGAGATTGATTCTTAACTTTCAATTCTCATTTTGGTATCAGCCCTTAACTTCTAATTCCTTTCCTTTCGAGGTCGGTCCTTAACTTCCGACTCTCTCTTAAGATTGATCCTTAACTTTCAATTCTCATTTTGGAATCAGTCCTTAACTTTCGACTCTCTCTTGAGATAGGTCGGTCCTTAACTTCAGACTCTCTTAAGATTGATCCTTAACTTTCAATTCTCATTTTGGAATCAGTCCTTAACTTCTGATTCCTTTTTTTTCGAGGTCAGTCCTTAACTTTCGACTCTCTCTTGAGATTGATCCTTAATTTTCAATTCTCATTTTGGAATCAGTCCTTAACTTCTGATTCCTTTCCTTTCGAGGTCGGTCCTTAACTTTTCACTATCTCTTGAGGTTGATCCTTAACTTTCAATTCTCATTTTGGAATCAGTCCTAACTTCTGATTCCTTTCCTTTCGAGGTCGGTCCTTAACTTCCGACTCTCTCTTGAGATTGATCCTTAACTTTTAATTTTCATTTTAGAATAAGTCCTTAACTTTGTGATTCCTTTCCTTTCGAGGTCAGTCCTTAACTTCTGACTTTCTTTTGAGATTGATCCTTAACTTTCAATTCTCATTTTGAAATCAGTCTTTAACTTCTGATTCCTTTCCTTTCGAGGTCGGTTCTTAATTTCCGACTCTCTTTTGAGATTGATCCTTAACTTTCAATTCTCATTTTGGAATCAGTTCTTAACTTCTGATTCCTTTCCTTTCGAGGTCGGTCGTTAACTTACGACTCTCTCTTGAGATTGATTCTTAACTTTAAATTTTCATTTTGCAATAATTTCTTAACTTTTGATTCCTTTTCTTTCGAGGTCGGTCCTTAACTTCCGACTCTCTTTTGAGATTGATTCTTAACTTTCAATTCTCATTTTGGAACTTTTCCTTAACTTTTGATTCATTTCTTTTCGAGGTCGGTCCTTAACTTCTAACTCTCTTTTGAGATTGATCCTTAACTTTCAATTCTTATTTTGGAATCAACCCTTAACTTCTGATTCCTTTCCTTTCGAGGCGGTCCTTAACTTTTGACATTTTCTTAAGATTGATCCTTAACTTTAAATTCTCATTTTGGAATCAGTCCCTAACTTCTGATTCCTTTCCTTTCAAGGTCGGTCCTTAACTTCCGACACTCTTTTGAGATTGATCTTTAACGTTCAATTCTCATTTTTGAATCAATCCTTAACTTCTGATTCCTTTTCTTTCAAGGCCGGTCCTTAACTTTTGACTCTCTTTTGAGATTGATCCTTAACTTTCAATTCTCATTTTGAAATCAACCCCTAACTCTGATTCCTTTCCTTTCGAGGTCGGTCCTTAACTTCCAACTCTCTTTTGAGATTGATCATTAACTTTCAATTCTCATTTTGGAATCAGTCCTTAACTTCTGATTCCTTTCCTTTTGAGCTTGTTCCCTAACTTCCGACCCTCTTTTGAAATTAATACCTAAATTTCAATTCCCATCCTGGGGTCATCACTTAAATACTGAGTCCCATCCTCTATAAAAACCTGAAACTTGATAACTAAAACCCACTCTCCAATCCCCAACGAGAGTTCCTACTTCTTGATTTTGATCAAATATTCACTTGCTAATTCTAGCGAAAACAAATAGCACACACAATTTCACACCTCCTTCTACTTCTGTTGACTTTGGAGTTTGTATTGGTCTTTTTGATCTCGTCGGTCAACGACAATACGCGCGATGTGGTTGTCCAGCACACCACATCTATTATGGGTCCATTTGTTTACGTCAATTTTGGTTGAGGTTTAGATTTTCCTCTTTAGTAGTCTATGATCTAACCATAGGACTTTTCTATTGACTATTCTTAAAAAACTAGAAAAGGAACACTCACAATTAGAAATTCTAAACTCCTCCTTGCTAAACTTGAGGCTCTACATATTGGTCCTGACCTCTAGCACTTAGTTGGTGGGGTCACTATGAGGGAGCTGAAGGAGAGTCCCTTAGGACTGCCTGACCTTAAGGTTGACCCCGGGTGCTGGTCTGGAGCTAGTTCACTCACTTGCATTCACCTTCACCCACAATCACTCACAACCCTAAACCCAAGAATTTCCTAGTTTTGGTCCCTTGATCTTTTGAGAGACTCATGTAGATGGTCCCCTAAATCTACTAGCCCTAAGCTACGGTTTAGCTAAGACCAGTACATAAAGGACCCAAATGGGGTTTCCATTGTTCCATAGCTCATTTATGGTGGTTGGCACCCCAATTCTACCAAAAACACCCAACTTGGCCTTTTTGCCCCTGAACTCTCTCAAATTACCTAAGTACCCTTGAAACCCTAAATTTGGCAAAAATTCTTAAATTTACCCAAAATTGACCAAAAATCATTTCAAACCTTTTGAAAACATCCAAATTACCCAAATCACCAAAAAAATTGCCAATTTACCAAAATGCCCCTCCTTGGACCAAAATTTCAAAAAATCTCAAAAAACTCCCAAAACCTTTCAAATATTCCCAATTTCATGTTTCTCAACTACCACATGGCCCAATTTGACTATTTTGACCAAAACCCCCAAATTGCCTTTAAAGGCCCAATTTCCCCAAATTTTACTCAAATGTAATTTCCCCCAATTTCATTCCTAAACTCAAATTCAACTTTTATATAACTAATTTAAACCAAATATAAGCTTAATTGGCCCATTCTTTTAGCCCAATTTTGATCTAAGTCAAACCCCCAATTTTGGCCCTATGACTTAATCCCCTAATTAAAACCCATAGCCTACTCAATTTGCCTCAATTTGACTCCTAAAATAATTATAATATTCCTACACATTAAACATGACCTTCAATTGACCTTGGTGAGGCCTCAATTTCATTTAATTTTATCCAATGTCCAAAAATCCCAATATTTGCCCCAAATTGGCTATGTCACCAAATTCCACCAAATTGATTGTCTTAGCCCCAAAATTGACACCCAATTTATGTTGAAAACTCCTTATGATGTTCCTCTTGACCATTTTCAATAATCAATTTGGACTTAGCTCAAGTCTATCCCAATCTAGACCTAAGTCTAACCCAACATGCCCAAAGTGACCAAAATTCCAAAATCCTCCAAATTGAACCCCCAATTGAACTCAAAATCACTTCAATCCTTCACCAAAAATCTTCATTATAATCATCTACAAAATTTTGATCAATCAATTGGGCTCAAAGTCATGGCTAGCATAACCCAAACCCAAGCTTTGGTCATTTGGACCCACATTGGACCCATGCACCAAAATTTACCTAGCCATGTCAAATTGGTCAAGGCAAGACTTCTACAGCCAAATTTTGGACCTTATTTACCAGGCTAAACCCTATGGAACCACCCAAATGAGCCATGTACTAAACGTTCCCTAAATCTAGGGATTTGCTTCCAAATTTACTTAAGCTTAAAGGATTTTTGCTAAAACTAAACCCCTGCTCAAATAAATTGTTGTGACAGATTCCCCTGGCTCACCTAACCTCCTTGCCACCTCCCCTAGCCATGTCGGCCGGCCTAGTCACCGGAGGAGCAAAAACGTGATCCTCCACCCAAAAATTCAAACCCAATTAAAACCTAGAGCCCACCTCATCCCATTTGAAATTAAGAGCCTCTCTGCCTTCCACATAAGCAACACTTTGCACCCATACATTGGCCCACAGAGCCACCCTAAGCCTTTTTTATAAAAGCTTCACTTCCATGGCCATGGATGGTGTGCCGAAATTTTCTCAAGGAAACCCCTCTAAATTGTTACCTTAGGCTTTTTGAAACCTCCTCAGTGCAACCCAACCACTTCACTGTCCCAATTCCCCTTATCGGAGTTCAATTTTTGAGCTCAAATCCTTGCCGGAGATGGGACATTCTCCACCACACCTTAACAGTGCACCAAATTCAAATTAAACTCACCCACACCATCACCACAGTGAAAGAAGAAGAAGCCCCATCAGACCCCCCTCATATAGAGCCTCTGTACTAGACATTGATCAACACCCAAATTCGTCCTTGATCAAATTTGGGTCTAGACCTTTCACCACAGCTAGAGGCTCAATCCTTAGCCTCCTTGGACCTCCACGAATGTGCCGAGCACCTCTGATTGAAAATTCCCTTCTTAGAGCAAAGGTATTGAACGTCCCCTCTTCTCGAGCCTATTTTGATTCTCTATTTAATTATAATTGATTTAATGGCATTGTTACCGTATATATGTGTTTGTCAAACTTAGACGAGTCCATATGATCAAACCTAAGGTCATTTTGTTGAGAAATGGGGGTGATCTTAAGGTTTTAGTGTTTACGGTCACGGGTTCACTCTATTTGGGGATGATGACGCGGAGCTGTTGGATCGCACGTGTATCAAATGGAGGGCTCTGTTTGCATTGGATGGGAGCGTGGTTCATAAAGTGCAGGACGAGTCAGCGGCTACGTGGATGGCAGCGTTCAACCAGAGCGCGCTACGCATGTTTTCAGTGCCGCCGTAGGTTGACGCAGTGCCACGCGATTAAGTAGAAAAATATGGATTTAACTAATTCAGAAAATGCTACCTAACTTTAAAAATTCATATCTTGGTGTAGAAAAATTACAAAAATAAAATAAAAATACCATAGTGTTCAGTGAACAAAGGAGAATAATGTGGAAATGGTTTGAAGTTTATTTGATACATATTTTATTTTTAATTAATTAAATACTATTTTGAGTCTTTTAATTCTCCATGCATGTAAACATTTCACCATGACTTGATATTTTGGCATGTTATTGCCTTTGTGATGGGGAACATTATCTGATTATTCCAAAGACAAAGAAGCTTTCTAGATAGAGATCCATATTTTTCAAGTTTATATCTATTATTTGCATAAATTAATCATAATAATTTGCATATTAACTAGAAAAATCTAAGAAAATTTTGGAAGGTTTTATGTGACCAGAGAACTGTTTGGAAAATTTTTCACGAGCTAAGCCATTAAGAACACATTTAACTCTCAAAAAACCCTAAAACACATAGAAAATTAATTTGGAAACTGTAAACATCTAAATGACTTAGTTTTTAATCTCAACTATAATTTTATGTTTAGAGAACTCTCCATAAAATTTTAAAATATTTTGAGTTCATTTCATAACTCAAATTGATTTTTTATTAATTAACACTCCAAAACTTAAAATAATTCTAGTAATTCAAATAAAACTCAACAAAATCATGAAATTTGGTCCAAATGGTTCTCTGGTCTAGGACTACCTCTAGTAAAAATTGTAAGGGATTAGGCTTTGCCTTGGTCAAGTTATGGAATTTCCTTTAAAAAATCCTATTTTTGCATAAAAATAAATATGTAAATTAAATTAAAATTTGAAAAAAAAAACATATTTTATCCTCTGAAGTCTTAATTGACCCATGAGTTAGGTGGGATAAAAATTCAAAAGTCATTTGAATTAAATTTGATAAATTATGAAGTGATAGAGCCTTAGGGGCAAAAGTGTAATTTTTGAAATTTAGCCTTAATTAACATTTAGGCTTAATTCAAGAAAGGGAAACGAGCAACCTTTTATTTGAATTAACATATTTGTATGATTGAGACACAAGTGATTAATTGGTAGAAACTAATCTCACTTTTCCTTAGTTGAAGGATAAATGTGTAAATTCCTTAAATCATTAAAATTTGGAAGTCTATCAAATTAAATGATCATAGACTTAGGTGTTTGGTGCTGGGTGTTAATAACTCATTAATTTAATACCCTCATTTTGGATGTTCAAATAGCATTCAAAGTCTTGATGATGAATTATTATCAGTTAGAAATCTCCTTTAAAATGATTAGGACATTCACTAGGACCTTAAGGGCTTAGTAGAGACTTAAGCTAAATCAAATTTGATTAAACGAAGGATTAGAAAAATGAATGTAACTAGAAATTGAACACTACAAGCCTAAGTTAAAATCAAAATTGGCTAAGTGTCTTAATAACACTAACTTGCCCCTTTTAAGGGTTTTCACCCACATAATTTTCAAATTGAGTGATAAATAATAATTACGCTATTCTTAAGGATAATTGAAACATCAATGTTCATTGAGAATTGAAAATATTTAAAGGATGAATTATTAAGCAACGTAATAAGTTTAAATGATCTCGAGGCTTTTCACCAGGCGGTGAGAGGGAAGCATGGACCTGTTTCTTTCTCCAGACCTATTGGATACCTCAGAGGTCCACTAAACCTAATATGTTTTGCTTAACAAAAATCATCCTTAATCAAACTAATAGGGCACCACCAAGGTATGATTTAGGATTTGGTAGATCACCAGAACCTTATTTTTCCCACTTCATATAAAATGTCGTTACATGCATTTTTGAGTTTCAGGTGATGGAATAAGAATACTCGTTAGGTACGCTTTTACAGTTTACTGTACCATCTTTTTTCTATACTTTCCACACTGTACTTTCATGCTTATAAAGCCGTATGCTAAACAATGATGTCACCCTGAATGAAAACCAAAACTATTAGGATAGCCACAAAACCAAAACTAAAACCAAAACCAAAACTAAAAGTAACCAAAATAAAATTCACCGCCAAAACATTCAAAATTTAAAACAACTCAAAATTTAATCACAAACACAAAAAAAACAACAACTACATCAAAATTAAGACGTCTCTATTGGATGACCGGGAATGCCTCAGAGGAGGTAACCTACAGTTGCTAATGAGGCTTCCCACGGTCTAAATGAAAGTATGGAACTCATTCACTTAAGTTTAGTAAATTCATTTGGACTAAGTGAATACGATAGAAAATAATGGTGCACAAACGAGGGAACCGTAGGATCCTAACTGGTGTGGCTCAAATCAACTTTATTCTGCCCCATAACATTTAAATAACTACAACCATATGGCAATTTGATTTGACATTATAACGTGACACCCTAGAAAACTTAAACTCATCACGGCAAGGAGCTTGGAGCTAGCATCGTGCGCAGCAGGACCATCTTCAATAGCAAAACATGTCTTCCCCGGACCAATTTCCTTCCTAAGAATTAAACAACCAAGCAATAGGACTTCAAGGTTGTTTGCTTATGCAACATAAATCCTCACCCTATCTTTAGGCCTTTGTACAACTCTGTTGTATAATATAAGCCCTAACTCGTCTTAGGATTCTGAGATTGTCGTTCGTCACGACCTAAATTCTCACATCTTTCAGGCTATTTATGTGATCATTTGACACAAATGTAAGCCCTAACAATTAAAATTTACAGGATGAAACACCTAAATATTTCTCCTCTAAATTGAAGCCAAATAATAGGATAGACTGGAAAGTCACCGAGGTTCTCCTCCGGATCTATGACATCCTCTAATTCTTCCTCCTTTGGACTCTACAACAAAATCCTCCAAATTTGAATCATTCCCCTTTCACACCTCTTTGTTTGATCTCATTGAAAAGTCCTATCCTTTTGAACTCCTTAAAGTTATTATTTCCTGATTTTTATCGAGAGTTTTCTTAGGTGACTTCAGTTATCTAAGATGTAATTAATTATAAGGGCTTGCCCTTATATGAAGCTTGTCCAAACTTAACTTATTATAAACCCTATTTAATCCTTTATATTAAATAGGGGAAATTTTTGGCAAATAAAATGGTTTCGCAGACCAAAATGATGTCATATATTGCTTAGTTTATTTGATCGAGCCTCATCCTCAAGTCTTGTGCTTATCTTTTGAGATAGATACAAGATTTGACGTATATTGCTCTTTCATTTAAACTATAAAAAATATGGGGTCAGTTTGATTTTATTATTTTTTCAAACTGTATTGTTGACCTCACTTTTGGTTGAGGTCTAGAAAACTTCTTTAGTAGCCTAGGTCTAGCCATAGGACTTNAATTTAAAAGTGCTCCTCAGCAAATTGATTTGGCCATAAATAGTGTATGGAATTTCATATTCAAATGCTAATTTTACTCTAAAGAAATTATATTTTTAATAATAATTAGGCATAAATCTGAGATCAGAAAATCAAATATTTTTGTTAATTAAGATTTCTAATAAATTGAGACTAATTAATATTATTTAATTTAAATTTAAATTTCAAATTTTTTTCAGTGGATAAAAATTTCTTAATCATAATGCATGATTTTTCTTAATTCTTTCAAAATGTATTTAATAACAAACATACTCTATATAGCAACAAGGCTGTCTCCACTAATAGATAAGTGCATTCCCTCTTATACCCTCTTAAAATAGAGAACATTTTATTTTGCCTTTATATCCATGTACCAGTTAGCTATAATCTTAATATGGATTGAGGGAAATAGTCATCTGCGGCTACCTCTATCTCTAATTCCTAAATGCTTAAAATTTGTGTAATTTTCATCTCTTCTGATTTTCAATTAAGTCTCTTTTTTTTTTTATCAGGCATTAGCATTACTGCAAACATGCAGGATTCAATAACTTAAGTCTTTTACAATCTAACTGCTTTTAAAATCAAGGAACAGTCTGTGCCTCCCTCTCGAAAATTTCTAGCTTCGAATATTAGAACTGTAGTAAACACCTCACTGTCCATAAACAACTGTCCTCAATGGATATCTCAGATGCTGAAGATAATCAACACCAATAGATTTGGCAAATTCTTTGATGGCTCCATCTTAAAATCTGCAGACACCATCACAACCAATATCAGAATAACTATTTCTAACTCGACCCACCGCACAAGGATTCTTATAAGCCAAAATTTAGTTGCAGCTATTCCTTGCACCATCTCAACCACTATATTACCTTATGTGATCAACCTAGACAGTTGTAATACATTCTGGGGAGTGCTAGAGAAACGTCTACAAGCTATCAATAGATCACACGTAATCTAGCTTAAGATCAAACTCCACATCGAGTCAATGAAAAATTGAATAATGACATAATAACTAACAAAAATCAAAGTATTAGTGGATACTATTGCAGCATATGGATCATCTATCAACACCGAAGATATTATCCTTTACATCCTTTAGGGTGTACCTCCATCTTATCAGGTGTTCAAAGCACTTTTGAGAATCTCATTATTACCAATCAGCCTTGAAGGCCTATATTCACTTCTTCACAGTGAGGAGATAAATATCTCCAATGATAACTCAGCCAAATCACTACAACCTGACAACAATACAGTCCTTTACTCTCAATGAGGACGAAGTTGTAACACTTACAGGGGAAGGGGTTGCTCCACTAACTCCTACAAGAGTTCAAATGGAGGTAACTAGAAATAGCTCAAACTCAACAATGTTACAATCTATGAAATTTGCCACAACTAAGGTCACCTAGCACCCCAATACTGACATCAGTTGACAAAAGACTCAAAACAGTATTTAATTAATTAAAAACAAAACACGCATCAAATGGACTTTAAATTATTTCCATTTACTGAGCAAGAGGGTATTTTTATTTTATTTTTGTGATTTTTCTACACCAAGATATGAATTTTTGAATTTAGGGATCATTTTCTGATTTATTTAATTCCCTATTTATCTATTTAAACGTGTGGCGCTGACTAAATCCTAGGGGGGCTCCGAAAACACGTGTAGAGCAATCTGGTTGAAAGTCGCCATCCACGTAGCCACTGACTCGGCCCACGCTTTATGAATCGAAGCGCTGTCCGGCTTCAACTCGCCCGTTGATGAGATAAACGTGCGATTGAATGGCTCCCTGTCATCGTCCCCAAATAGGCTAACCCAAGAACCGTTCACATTAAAACCTTTAGATCTCCCTCTAGACTCAACCAAATCTCATGAGGTTTGATTTTATGGAGTCGTCTAAGTGAGACAAACACATCCATACGGTAATCATGCAATTAAATTAAACCTAATCAAATGAAGAATCAAAATAGGCTTGGGAGGAGGAGAAGTTCAATACCTTTTCTCTGAGAAGGGAAACTTCAATCAGAGGTGCTCGACACGTTTGTGGAGGTCTAAGGAGGCTAGGGATTAAGCCTCTTACTGTGGTGAAAGGTCTAAGTATGAATTCGACCAAGTTCGATTTCAGGTGTTGGTCTAGAGCTATGCTAGGGTCTCTCTAGAAGGGGGATTTGATGGGGCTTCTCCTTCTTTCACTGTGGTAAAGGTGTGGGTGAATTTAATTTGAATTTGGTGGAGTGTAGAGGTGTGGAGAGCTCTGTCCTAATTTTTGGAAGAATTTTGAGCTCAAAATTGAGCTTCCATAGTGGTAATCAGTGGGGGAAAGTGGTTGGCTTGAGCTGAGGTGGTCTCAAAGAGTCTCTGGGAACAATTTGGAGGGGTCTCTCTGAGAAAATTTCAGCACTCCCTCTAGGGCCGTGGAGGTGAGATTTTTATAAAAATGGATTAAGGCTTCCTGCCATGGCCAATGAGGGGGTGAAGAGTGATACTTAGGTGGTTTTATGGAGTTTAGACTAGTCACTAGGGTCCAACTATTGGCTGTGAAGTTATTAGTTTGGTGGCTTTGGGGTGGTTAGGCTAACTTTAGTGCATGGGTCCAATGTGGGTTTAAATGACCAAAACTTAGGCTTGGGTTAGGCTAGATATGACCTTGAGCCCAATTGATTGATCAACATTGTGTATATTATTTCAATGAAAATTTTTTGTGAAGGATTTAAATGATTTTGAAGTCAATTGGAGGGTTAATTTGGAGGATTTTTGAAATTTGGTCAATTTGGGCATGTTGGGCTAAACTTGGATCTAGATTGGGCTAGGCTTGAAATTTGGCTCAATTGAATGGTCAAAATGATCAAGAGAGATTTTATAAAGATTTTTCATGAAGGAATGGAATGAAAATTTTGGGGCTAAGGTAATCAATTTGGTGGAATTTTGAGACATGGCCAATTTGGGGCAAAATTTGGGGCTTTTGACTTAGGTTGAAATTAAATGAAATTAAGGATTCACCAAGACCAATTAAAGGTAAAATTTGATGTTTAAGAATGCTATGAAGAGTTTACAACATAAATTGTGGCAAATTGAGTGGGCTATGAGTTTAATTGGGTGAGATTAAGTCATGTGGCCAAAATTGGGGCTTTTGATTTGGATCAAAATTGGGCTCAAAGAATGGGCCAATTGAGCTTGGATTTGGTTTATATTGGTCATATGAAAGGTGAATTGGAGTTTATGATTGAAATTGGGGGACATTCGGACTAATTTGATAGACATTTGAAGTGGATTTGGGGAGATTGTGCCTTTAAAGGCAATTTTAGGGGTGTTGGTCAAAATGGTCAAAGTGGCCAAATTGGGTCATGTGGTAGTTGAGAAAAGTGAAATTGGGAATATTTGGAATATTTTGGAAATTTTTGGGATTTTTTTAAATTTTTGGAATTTTGGGCAAAGGAGGGGCATTTTGATAATTTTGCAATTTTTGGTGATTTTGGGTAATTTTGGTATTTTCAAAAGGTTTGAAATGATTTTTAAAAAAATTAGGTATTTTGGGTAAATTTGATAATTTTGGCCAAATTTCGGGTCCCAAGGGAATCTAGATAATTTAGGGGAGTTTAGGAGCAAAATGCTAAGTTGGGCATTTTGGTAGAGTTGAGGTGTCAACTACCATAAATAAGTTATGGACCAATGGAAACCCCATTTTGGGTCCTTTATATACTAGTCTTAGCTAAACCTTATCCTAGGGCCAGTGGATTTAGGGGATCATCTACATGAGTATCCCAAAAATATCAAGGTTGATCAAAAAAAAATTTTGGTTTTTACTTGTGAGTGGTTGATAAAAAAAAAATATGTTGAGATTTTCAAAAAAATATGCACTTTAAAGAAAGGTATTTTGGATGTTTTGTTATAGGAATGATGAATTAGGGTCAATGGAGCAAAAAGATGCAAAAATGAGCGAATTTGGAGAGAAAAATACCAAAATGTGGAGATTTGAACTAAGGGCGTTGACGGCGCCATCGACGTCACCGACGACGAGTTTTTCCCGAGGCTACAAAACAAAATTCTCCAGAAGTCCGCTGACGGCACCCTCAAGGCCGCTGACGGCTAGCTCGGCGGTTATGCCTACTCAAGCTTTGGATAAGGCCAAATTTTGAAGGGATGCTTAGACAACTTTTAGGAAAGCTCATCCACAACTTTAAAAGACTATTTTGGCAAAAAATTGATGGAGAAGAAAGGGGGTTGGAAAATAGTCTAGAGTTTCTGGAGGTTAGAAGGTTCTATTAGTGTCTAAAAAGTGTGAGGAATTCTTCGAGAGATTGTAAGAGTGGAGGGAAAGTGAGAGATTTCTTCCTGTAGAGTGTAACAATTGTGAGGAATTCTTCAAGAGATTGTAAGAGTGGAGGGAAAGTGAGAGATTTCTTCCTCCTTCCACTTCGAAGAAGAATTCTGTGTGCTGTAAAGAAAGAAAGAGATTCAGAGGAACTTCGAGGAGCAATATTATGAGGAATTCTTCGAGAAATTGTAAGAGTGGAGGGAAAGTGAGAGATTTCTTCCTCCTTGCTCGTTTCGAAGGGAATTGCTTGTGTTGTAAAGAAAGGAAGAGATTCAGAGGAACTTCAAGGAGTGTTCTTGGGGAGAAATTAGAATTTTGTGTGTTGTAAAGAAAGAAAGAGATTCAGAGGAACTTCGAGGAGTTTGCTTGTGGAGGAATAAATTCTGTGTGCTGTAAAGAAAGGAAGAGATTCAGAGGAACTTCGAGGAGAGTTCTTGGGGAGAAAGAGATTGTAAGAGTGGAGGGAAAGTGAGAGATTTCTTCCTCCTTGCTGCTTTGAAGAGGAAATGTGTGTTGTAAGGAAAGGAAGAGATTCAGAGGAACTTCGAGGAGTTTTCTTGGAGAGAAATATGTGCTGTAAAGAAAGGAAGAGATTTAGAGGAACTTCAAGGAGTTTGCTTGGGGAGAAATTAGAGATACTGTAAAGAAAGAAAGAGATTTAGAGGAACTTCGAGGAGTGTTCTTGGGGAGAACTTAGAGATTGAAGAGATTCAGAGGAACTTTGAGGAGTGTTCTTGGGGAAAAATTAGAGATAAGTTATTTACTTTTGTAGTTTGTATGACTTTGATTTTATATATGAATTCCGAGTTTTGTTGTGTTTTCCACGTGAGATCTGAGTAGTTTTCTCTGTCTTTCTCCTTGTCTCGAGATTTGTGAAATGGTGATTTAATTTGTGAAGCCATGAAAATGTTTAATAAATTGTGATGATCTTTTCACTTCGATCTTAATTTACTTTCAATCTAGTCAATTGATTTGTTAAAATATGTTGAGTTTTACAATTAAAGTGAAGATTACATCCAAGATTCAAGGAGGTCAAAGCCCTTGGAAGTTGGGTGCAAATAAATAGGGAAATAGTATTATCGGGCATAGAATTGGAGATTTTAGAGTGACAGACTAAAATCCCCAATTCGGTCCTATCATTTGGTTGTTGAAGTGTAGATGTTAGCCCTCAGGTGGGAGCTCCGAAGTGAGAGACGGTATCCTCCCAGCCTAGCCACAGATTCAGTAAACAAGTGTAGGATTAGTCAATGTTCCTTATGTCTGGACTAAAGGGTAAAGAATATATATGCTTCTATTTGACACAATATAATTTGAAATAATTCACTTTATCCATTTACTATAATTTCTTGACAATGAGAATGATGCTTTCTTATATATTGAATATCACATTTAAACCCTCATTAGTATCATTAGTTATTTATTAGTTATTAAAATTATATATTTATTTCAATTTCCTATTAGTGACAAATAAGCAACTTGAACTTCATTGTTACGATTAAAGTATTGCTTTTCTAAAATCTTAGTTTGCAATTCTAAACCACTCCTTGTGGGATCGATATCTAGGACTCCATTAGAGCCCTATATTACTTGAGCGATATGTATACTTGCGTTGATAAGTGTGACTTTACAATTATTGAATATTTATTAAGTCCATATTTATCTTGTATTTTTAATTTGACTTTAACATTATTGAATATTATATCTATACATCTTTATAATCATATATATATATATATGATTTTGCACAATTATTGAATATTTTATACACATCTTTATCAAATCTATAACTGTTATCAAGTTTTTGGCGACTCTATTAGAGCCCTATATTACTTGAGTGATACGTATACTTGCGTTGATAAGTGTGACTTTACAATTATTGAATATTTTTATACATACATCTTTATCGACTCTATAACTGCTATTAAGTTTTTGGTGCAGTTGCTGAATTATATACATCCATCTTTATCGAATCCATAACTGTAATTAAGTTTTGGTACAGTTGCTGAGGAATTAAATCTTTTAGCAGCAGTATTAAATCTGTCCATATTTATCTTATATTTTAAGCATATATAAAGTCGCTGTGAAGTTTTTGGCGCCGTTTCATCCATATTTATCTTATATTTTAAGCATATAAAAAGTCACTGTCAAGTTTTTGGCGCCGTTGTCAGGGAGTGATTGAGTGAGTAAATCTTTATCGAATCTATAACTGTTATTAAGTTTTGGTGCAGTTGCTGAGGAATTAAATCTGATCGATACGTATACTTGCGTTGATAAGTGTGACTTTACAATTATTGAATATTTATTACGTCCATCTATACGTATACTTGCGTTGATAAGTGTGACTTTACAATTATTGAATATTTATTACGTCCATATTGCGATATGTATACTTGCGTTGATAAGTGTGACTTTACAATTATTGAATATTTATTATGTCCATATTTATCGTATACTTGCATTGATAAGTGTGACTTTACCATTATTGAATATTTTATATATACATCTTTATCTTTTTTAAGCATATATAAAGTCGCCGGTCAAGTTTTTGGCGCCGTTGCCGGGGAGTGAGTGAGCGGTTAAGTTTTTGGCGTCGTTGTCAGGGAGTGAGTGAGTGAGTAAACAAAAATCACAATTAGAGTAATAGACAAATTAGGATTATTAGAAAATTTTTTACTTGAATTATAACTTATTTTTATATTTAGTTAATTATATTACTGTGTACTGATTTCAAATTATATGCGTAAATTTGGACCTGAAAATCTTATACCCTACGATTCAGAATTAGAACGCACTGTTAGAAGGATTAGAAGATTAATAAGAAAACCTAGAAATTTTGATACAATGAAAAATAATATGAACAATCAAGAAATAGAGAATGAACACCAACCTAGACCCCTAAGAGAATATGCAAATCCTACAGCAGATGAACTTCACTTATCTATCCAAAATCCTGATGTAGCTGCTAATTCATTTGAGATTAAACATGCTATTATCCAAATGGTACAAAACAATCAATTCGGAGGTACACCAAATGAAGATTGAACTTACACCTCACTAGTTTTTTAGAATTGTGTGCTACTTTTAAATATGACAGTCTCAAACGATGCTGTTAGACTTAGACTTTTTCTTTTTCACTGTAGGATAAGGCTAAGATGTGGTTAAATTCGTTAGCACCAGGATCTATTAGAACTTGGGGAGAACTCTTCTATAGAAACTTCTCTTCAATTCCCTCCATACAAAACTAATAAACTTAGAAATGACATAACATCGTTTTGTCAAATTGATGGAGAGTCAATATATGAAGCTTGGGAGAGTAAATGACATAACATCATTTTGTCAGATTGATGGAGAGTCGATATATGAAGCTTGGGAGAGATTAAAATATCTTCTTAGGAAATGCCCAATTGATGGAGAGTCAATATACGAAGCTTGGGAGAGATTTAAAGATCTTCTTAGCATAACATCATTTTGTCAAATTGATGGAGAGTCAATATACGAAGGTTAGGAGAGATTTAAAGATCTTCTTAGGAAATGCCCTCATCATTCGTTACCAGATTGGATGATAATCTTCCATCCAAAACTGCTAAACTTAGAAATGACATAACATAGTTCTGTCAGATTGATGGAGAGTCAATATATGAAGCTTGGGAGAGATTTAAAGATATAACATCTTTCTGTCAGATTGATGGAGAGTATCCAAAACTGCTAAACTTAGAAATGACATAACATCATTTTGTCAGATTGATGGAGAGTCGAAAAACTGCTAAACTTAGAAATGACATAACATTGTTCTGTCAGATTGATGGAGAGTCAATATACGAAGCTTGGGAGAGATTTAAAGATCTTCTTAGAAATTGCCCTCATCATTCATTACCAGACTGGTGCTGCTAAACTAAGAAATGACATAACATCGTTCTGTCAGATTGATGGAGAGTCAATATATGAACTGCTAAACTTAGAAATGACATAACATCATTCTGTCAAATTGATGGAGAGTCAATATATGAAGCTTAAATGACATAACATCATTTTGTCAGATTGATGGAGAGTCGATATATGAAGCTTGGGAGAGATTAAAAGACTATTAAGAAATGCCCTCATCATTCGTTACCAGATTGGTTGATAATTCAAACTTTTTATAATGGACATAACATCATTCTGTCAGATTGATGGAGAGTCAATATACGAAGCTTGGGAGAGATTTAAAGATCTTCTTAGCATAACATCATTTTGTCAAATTGATGGAGAGTCAATATACGAAGGTTAGGAGAGATTTAAAGATCTTCTTAGGAAGTCCTCATCATTCGTTACCAGATTGTTCAAACTTTTTATAATGAATTAGTGGGATCTCTTAGATCGATTATAGATGCTGAGGCTGGTGGTTCGTTAATGTCAAAACCATTTGATGAGGCTTATTCATTAATAGTAGAGATGGCTACCAACAATTTTCAATGGTCCTCTAAACGGGAAATCCTAAAAGAGTAGCTAGTATCCATGATTTTGATGCAATATCTATGTTAGTTTCGCAGATTACTGCAATATCAAAGAAATTAGATCACTATGGGATGAATTATTCTCCAACACCTCCTATGATGGAAGAAAATTCATATGGGCAATTTGTGGATGTTCAACCTTCATATGAAACTTTAAATGCTATTAATAGACCCAACAACCCTTATTTGAACTATTATAACCCAGGTTGGAAGAATCATCCAAATTTTAATTGGAATAATAATTCTTCTACAAATCAACAATGGGCAAACAACCCAGTGAACCCATTAGGAAATTCATCCAACTATGGAAATG
>JXCR01141577.1:46344-130509 GCA_002079205.1 Phalaenopsis hybrid cultivar
GCGTGAGGGAGATTTTCGGGGAGGACGAGGGCTGGGCCGTAATAAGCCCCCGCCGAACGCCGAACGCAGGATGTCGGGAGCTTCTTCGGGACCGAATCGAATAGCGCCATTTTAACGCAGCGTTTAGCGATCGCAGGAGCGAACGCCGAAACAAACTCAGACGCGGCGTTTTGAAAACGCTGGACGCAGGTAATAAGCTGCGTCAAACGAGCTCTTAATATAATTAAAATCTACATATTTATAAAAAATATATATTTAAACAAATCAATATATTGATAGTTTTGTCGTTAATCATATGTCATTGCTGGCAATCCGCATAGATTATGAACGTCTACAAACAAAAGAAAATTTTATAGTTGTAAGTTAATCGTATTTAATTACAGTTTAATTGCTATAAAAGTCATCCAAAACAAAATTAAAAAAATAAATTCATTTTTAATTAAATTTTCAAATAATTCAAATCCTCTCAAGTTTCAACTATGGTGAAACGATAAAAAAGGTATTTAAATTCAAACTCCAATTTTACCAATTTAGCCCAGCCAAATTTGCACCCGTAGAGTAAAAACCCCATAATTGCATATAATATTCACCTTTAACAACATTCAATAGGGGTGTAAACGAGTCGAACACGAGCGAGCCCAGACCCAGCTCGTGTTCGGCTCTTTTATATTTTGAGCTCAAAAAGTATGTTCGTGTTCGGCTCGTTTGCTTAGCAAGCGAATACAAGTTGTTCACAAAGAAAGAGTCACTTTGACAACCCTAATCACGTAGTCATAAGATGTTAATAATTGGGACAAGATTTAAAACATCATTTGAATCTAATTTAATAATTTTTATTCTATTTTTTCATTAATTCTTTTAATCAATTATAAATCTTTGTAGCCTTGTAGTCAATTAAATTTTAAAAAATACTACTCATCGAAAAAATATATATAATTAATTAATAGTATTTCGAGCCAAAATGAGCCGAACACGAACGAACAAATATTTGTTCGTGTTGTTTGTGTTCGACTCGTTAACTTAGTGAACAAACCAAACACAAGCTGTTCGCGAACAACAAGTCATTTTAACAGCCCTACCATTCAACCAATGACCATGAAAACTTCAAACCTGTTTTTTTTTTAATACAAATTTGGTTACATATTCATGAAAAATTATTGCATGAGGACACCTGATGCAAATTTGCACCAAATTGGGCCGTCAAAAAAATTTGAGTGGGTCCCACTTTAATGACAAGAAAAACAAAAAAGTGTATTTCAATGGCCTAGATTGGACACCTAACGCAAATTTGCGGCAGGTGTCCGCACACAATAATCGCTTTAAATTCATAAACACAACAAATATAAGAACTGCTTAAGTAAGTTTAATTAGAAATTTAAACTCTCAACTAGCAAATTAAAGTAGACTTCATTCTAAACTGTGTTTTAGTAACTGGTAAGCTTTCCTAAAATAATGTGGTTTAAGGGCTCTTGCATATATACCACACATTCATTATGCATTTACATAACGAGCAAAATATCAAAATAATTCCTAACTATTTNAGTCACATATTCATGAAAAATTATTGCATGAGGATACCTGACGCAAATTTGCACCAAGCTGGACCGTCAAAAAAATTTGAGTGGGTCCCATTTTAATAACACAAAAACAAAAAAGTGTATTTCAATGACCTAGATTGGACACCTGACGCAAATTTGTGGCAGATGTCCGCACACAATAATCGCTCCAAATTTTTAAACACAACAAATATAAGAACTGCTTGAGAAAGTTTAATTAGAAATTTAAACACCCAACTAGCAAATTAAAATAGACTTCATTCTAAGCTGTGCTTTAGTAGCTGGTAAGCTTTCCTAAAGTAATATGGTTCAAGGGCCCTTGCATATATACCACACATTCATTATGCATTTACATAACGAGCAAAATATCAAAATAATTCCTAACTATTTATATGGGACCAAAATATCAAAATAATTCCTAACTATTTATATGGGACCGTTTATTCCCAAAACGTCTAAAAAAAACAGATAAATCTCCGTACTATTTAAATTGGGACTAAAATGTTCCTTGCGACTATAATAATCCTTCATGCGAACTATTTCNTTTTATTCCCAAAATGTCTAAATAAACAGATTAATCTCCGTACTATTTAAATTGGGACTAAAATGTTCCTTGCGACTATAATAATCCTTCATGCGAACTATTTCAGCCAAAATTAAGGGTCTGTTTGGGGTACTAATCAATGACGATGCAACACCACACCATAATTTTGTATGTTCGAGTAAACTACCTTTTGATATCTTTTAAAAAAACTATCACGAAAAGCTACATTTTCTCACCCGGTTAGGTTCTAACCAGGTGTAGTGGCAGCTTCTAACTACGGTTAGACTTTTTCAAAAAAAAAAATAATAATAATAACAACAATATCAGATTCTTTTTCAACAACTTCACGGCTATTTTTTAATAAATNATTAGGTTCTAACCAGGTGTAGTGGCAGCTTCTAACTACGGTTAGACTTTTTCAAGAAAAAAAAATAATAATAATAACAACAATATCAGATTCTTTTTCAACAACTTCACGGCTATTTTTTAATAAATTAGAGCTGCCCCAATCATACCCTAAGAAATAAATTAATCATATTTTAAACTTTAAGACTAGATAACCCTCACCAACCATCAAAGTGTTTTGACCCTNGGGTCAGAAATAAATTAATCATATTTTAAACTTTAAGACTAGATAACCCTCACCAACCATCAAAGTGTTTTGACCCTTTCCTTTTTATATATCTAACACCTATACTTCCATATTTACATGTAGAACATAAATTTTAAACATCCTTTCCTTTTTATATAGCTAACACCTATACTTCATATTTACATGCATAACATAAATTTTAAACATCACATAAAAATATCACTAAACTTTTTAAAAGTATGGTACACAATTTCAGTTTATAACACCAAAGTGTTCCAAATATAAATATAAAAAATTAGAAGTTAGATATGTAAATACATAAGAACATNCTGCTAACTTTTTAAAAGTATGGTGCACAATTTCAATTTATAACACCAAAGTGTTCCAAATATAAATATAAAAAATTAGAAGTTAGATATGTAAATACATAAGAACATAGATAACCCTTTAGTTTAAATATCCCATCATATCATTCAATGGCTACATGTTAAATATAGCCTTTACAATCATAAACAAAGAAAACCATGCCCGGCAACAAAGAAAACTATTCTTTATCAATCAAGAAATTCATCCAACTAGATTAATATCACTAAAAGTATAAAACAAAACTTAAATCCCAAGTGTTTTTTTGGAACATTTTCACATTTTCCTTCAATAACTCTCTCCCCAATAAAAAAGAGTTATCAATTAGTTAAAAAATAAGCCTAAATGGCCCCTTTAAGCTTCCTTTCATAAGCTCAATTTACAGAAAACCTGCCTATTTTATGAAAACAGAAGTTAAAGTTAAGCTTGATCAGACCACCAGAAAACTAACTCACCAATTGAAGAGGCTCACATTTCCACAGAAACTCGCATTCATGCTATGTTCTTACACTTCTATCTTCTTCGCATCTGGTACAGGGTGAGTCTCGTACCCATCACCATTGTCAGCATCAAGTGAAAGATGCACCCCAGGCNAAGCACACTCTCGAGAAGCTGGTCATATTTCTCATCCTCTGCAGAGCCAACATATATGAGTTTCCACTCTAGATCTGAGAGTCAAGGATGCGGATTTTTGCTTTAGTTTGTAATTCAGATAGTGTTGGAAGTAAAACAAAGTTCAAATGAATTCATTAAATAATGGGAAGATTTGCACACATACAATTTAATTCTTATGTATTTACATATCTGAGACCTAAACTTTAATTTTAGGTATATGCGACCTTACCTATGCATGAAAATGTGTATTTCACTTTTAAAAATTAAAATAGTTATATTTTTTATATGATATGAAAATTTGGGTGGTATAAATGTAAAAAGTAGAGTTTAGGTGTTAGATATGTAAATTTATAGGAATTGGGTAGTATGCATGTATATGTCCCCCTAATAATGATAATTCCCTCCGACAGGATCAATGCCGAAGAATCATGAAAACCTTCCAGAGCACATGACGCTCAAAATATGTAACAGAAAGAATTGACAATCTTCGCTGTTTAGAAATTGACCACGGTTCTTTCTTTCCTTTCAGCAATAATTTAAATTGAGAATTAGTTTGGAGCACCTGTAATTAATCAGTGGTAAAACCTTATAAGAAAAATGGCAGGACTGTAGTTAGTTTATTCTTAAGGAAATGATTATGTAAATAGAGCATCATCTAGTCACTTAATATAAAAAAAATCAATATACTTAATATCCCCTCAAGCTTGAGTATTATCAGGCAATTCCAACTTGCCATGTAATCAAGAGAAAGAATGAGGTCCCAAAACTTCTATAAAATATCAATCTTTTACAATGCAATAATGAACTGAGTGGCAAACTTCTTAGACAACAGATCTAGTATAGTCTATGATAACATTTCTTCTGTGAGACTTGACTTTCCTGCAAAAACTAAGCCCTCAATCAAAGGCATAACCAAAATTATTTTCTAGGCTGGGCAAAGTCACCAAATGTCTAATTCTTTTTAAGTAAAATATATCAAGGGGGGTAAAATTACTAGATTAACTAAATTACATAAGAAAATTTTACAAATTTTCCAATTTATATATAACCCAGTTCCACACATGCTCTCAATGCATCTATTTCGGAGTTAATATATGCTAACTTGCAGCTATGACAATATGTGAAATATCAAACCTACTTATAGTTGGATAAATCAACTTTCCTACCCATATTTGATTTCAAAATAGATCATCAAAGAATTTCTCTATTTGAAATGATATGAATATCCAAGATGGTAATTTCTTCAAAAAAATTTGTAGCTTCTTCCTCTAAAAGTGAGAGCTCCCATTTAAGCAACTTCGATTCAATCAAAACATTTCAATTGATTTATCTTAAAGAAACATTTTTTTTGTCATTCTTGATAAAATATCAACAACATAAACAACCAATACGATTAAGCTTGAGGATGTCTACTGCGAAGATGGCAATAACTTTACAAATATTTTCAAACCAACAATGTACGAATTTAAGCCCATAAATGACATTCTCAAGTAAATCTACGTGATTTCCCCCTGAAGAGCTCAACAAAGTGGTTTCTTCATATAAACAATCTTATTCAAATCACCATAAGGAAAACGCTACTCACATCCATTTATGACAAATAACAACCTTTGATTGATGGCCATAGATAAACGACTTTGTATGGAATTAAATCAAGCAACAAGAGAGAACATGTTAAAATAATTTATCCCATCAAGATATGTTAACATTTTAAATTAATTAATCAGGAAATTATCATGAAATTCAACGGTGAACTCCCAGTGAAAAAGTTTTTTTGACCACCAAATAGAAACCAACTAAACATCATCCATGATGACTAGGCAGAGCTCTCATTTTAGTATATGAATGTTGGCTTTTGATAAGTCCTTGAAATAGAGAAATATGGTAAAGACAATGAAAATGTACAGAGGAAAAAATAATTGATTTAATGGCACATACGAATGAATGGGATAAGCAATATATTGTAGAAAACCTTTTCAAAGAGCGATTGGTAAATGGTACTTAATTAGCTCGTCAAAATTTAAGAGGTTATGCTTTAAGAGGTGAATGAGGTTGTGCAAAGAAAACAATAGAGGCAAGGAGGCAAGTGAGCGTTCTTGCAAAAAGAAGAATCAGTAGTGAAGTTACCTCAAATAAAGAAATAAAAAAAAGGTGCGGTCTAAATGAAAATGACTTCATCCAAAGCACATGTCCTCAAAACTGAAGCTAAACATTAGGATAGCTTGGGACGTCACTTAGGTTCTCCTCTGAATCCATGACATCCCCTAGTTCTTCCACCTTTGGACCTACAACAAAATGTTCCAAATTTGAATCAATCCCCTTTCACACCTCTATGTCCGATCTCATCGAAAAGTCCTACCCTTTGAAATTCCTTGAAGATAATATTTCATGATTTTTATCGAGAGTCTTCTTAAGTGACTTTGGTCATTTAAGATGTAATTAACTATAAGGGATTGCCCTTATAGGAAGTTTTTCTCGAACCCAACTTAATATAAACTTTATTTAATTCTTTATATTAAATAGGGGAACTTGTCGACAAATACAAAGGTTATGCAGACCAAACAGACGTCATATATTCCTTAGTTTATTTGATCGAGTCTCATCCTCAAGTCTTGTGTTTATCCTTCGGGATAGATACAGGATTTGAGGTATAATGCTCTTTCATTTAAACTATGAAAAGTATGAGGTTAGTTTGATTTCATATTTTTTTGAAATTAAATATATATGTAAATTAAAACGTCCTTCCGAAGCGGGTGACGGAATTTCGATTCCGGTGACCGACAACTTCTTACGGGCAACTCCCTCCAACATAAAATAGCGCCGACAAATATGAATATCTGTTTAAGTTTAATTCTCAAAGAATTAATGCATGAGCGTGTTCTATCTATTTGCAGTATCTACTCTTGTTTCTTTTCATTTGCATCAGTAGTGAAGTTACCTCAAATAAAGAATTAAAAAAAAAGGTGAAGTTTAAATGAAAATGACTTCATCCAAAGCACATAAGTATCAAACAAGACAATCATAAGTTTTATATCTTTTGTGAAAGCAAAAAAGGGGATTAGTTTTTTTTTTTATTTCAAATGAGATTGTGTAAATAACTCATAAATAACATATGCATACTCAACTCGATCCAAATTTGTTTGCTCAAATTGGCTTAAGTTCGGTTTGAATTTGAGCTCAACAACTAGAATTCCCACGTGGGCGTGGGCTATACGACTTAAAATGCTATAAGCAAAATTCTCGTTGATGTGGTACCATACAAATATAACAGAAAAACTTACAAAAAAAAAAAAAAACTAACATCCATGACTCACGAATGGCTCACAGACCATTAGATTGCTCTCTTTAGATTTTTTGGATATTTAAATATATACCAGCCAATTCCTATGTATTCACATATCTAACACAAACATTATTTTTTACATTTATACCACCCAAATATATTATATCACATTTTTTAAATACAATATTAAAAATTAATATAAAAGGATATAAATAAATATTATTACTCAAGTACTTAATTATTTCGAACCAAAAGAAGCTAAAAGCAAACGAACAAATATTTGTTCATATTCGACTCATTTATAAATCAAGCTAAAAAATATTGTTCATGTTTAGCTCGCTACCTTAACGAATGAATCTAGCACGAGCCTACTTAACAAGCTGAACATGAGTTGTTCGCGAAATAAAATCAACTCTACATGAGCCTACTTAGCAAGCTTTTTTGACAACTCTACATGAGACTTGCGCCTCACATAATGTGAAGCCCACCTCAAAGAGCACCTCGTCTAAATTTTGTTGAGGCATACGTAATTAGACCTATAAATTTCTTTAAATAAATATAAATAAAATCACTCTAATAAATATTCCTTACCCATGTAATACACAACTGGGAATAAAACTGATGTTATTATCATAGTCATTATTTTAAAATTTAAAATATATTTTTATAAATTATTATTAATTAAATAAGAGAAAGATAATTGAAATTTAAAATGAGGAATGAGAGAACATAAATTCAATGGTGTACAATAACAACAACAACAAAGTCTTAATCCCACTACGTGGGGTCGACTAATGCAATGGTGTACAAAAGAGAAAAAAATATAAATTGTTGGGCTGATGATTCTAATGACAGCTCGTCGAGTAATAAAACTGATGGAGACTTTTAAATTTAAAAATTCTATACTTAGCTTCATGTTATATTTTTATTTTGATGTGTGATAGTAGAAGCATGAGAGAGATTAATTATATCAAATTTATTTTGAATTATTAAGTTATTATGTCATATTTTGATCTTTATATAATCATTCTTATTTTATGATTTAAAATTTACATGTTTAAAAATTACTTCTTAATTGAAAACTTTATTTTTTTTACCATATAAGCATGTTAATATATTATATTTTAACCTATTAATATGTTAGAATGTAAAAATGTTACTTCTTATTACATAATTTAAATTTAACATAATAATTCTTGTTTTACACAATTTAATGATTACGAGGCTTACTACTTAAAAAGACCCAATGCTTACACCTCGTGCACAGATGAAAACTGCTTCAATATCTAATTGTGCAATTTTAAACGTAGTCGAGTACACAAATACAAGGAAAATAACATGTGACTCGAACCCAAAAGAAGGCAATCAAAATATTAGTAGCTATGGAGTTTGAAGGATAAAAGCTGGAGAGAATTTTGTTGACCAAGAAAAAAAAAAACACTTTGTTCAGCCTACGTTAGAGTGTTGGATCAATAATGGACAATATTGAAGGACTTATCCTATTTTTGGGCAAAATGCTATAATTTTTTTGGATTTGCATATTTCATCGAAAAATAAAATATATCAAAATAGAGTGCAGATATGAGAGGGATTATTTTCTTGAAAGTATGTCGAATAAAAAAAAATCTCATATTTATTTTATAGAATATTAAAACATTATCTTTGTGATAATGGAAAGTTTAAGGTTATATAGCAACCAAGTAAGAATATTATTTTTGAAGCTTGTCATTTTGAATACTTAACTATATCATAGCTATTTGAAATAAATATATCAATGATGGAGTTCTTTCCTAATAATATTTTAGGAGATAATTTGTGCAACTACAATGAACATGGTTACTTTTAAGGACAGAAAATCTCAATGTAAAGAATGCAAATACTAGACATATTACTTTCCCAAAAATAAGTAGAATAAAGTCTCATGTCATCTTTATTGAGTCATGACACATTTAACTTAGGTCATTCAAAAGGTTCATAACTATTGAACCAAGTAATAATAGCATCATTGGACATTTGACATTTAGAAATTTTGATGGTATCATTATTATCTAGAAATGGTATATTAAAAAGGTAGTGTTTTGCATTGAGTTCACAAAATTGTGAAAGGCTTTAAATTGAAAAATAAAAGTATATAACAATGAATTTCATAGTACAAATTGCGTCGAAGCGTTTTATTAAAAGTAGATTGAGAAGTATTGACCCTATTAAAAAAAAGAGTCGTAGCAAAGACTTAACTAAAATTATGCAAAAATTTCTGTCGGTCAACTTTTTTATTTTGAAAATAATTTTGGCTTTTTAATTTAATATAAGAGATATAATTTTGATTTTGAAGTTAGTATGTTTTACTTTTCGAAAAATGAGACCAAATGGATCTCATTAGTTTAATAGTTTGCATAATTGTGTTTGATACCGCGAATATTACATCTTCCCGAAAGATAAGTGTATACCTCGGTGATGAACATAATCCTGCAAACTAAGAGATTTGTGACATCTGTTTGGCCTGCGAGCATTTTATGTGTGACCAACAAGTTCTCCTACATAATTTAAAGATTAAGTAGAGTTTATCTTACCTGAGTTTCAAGTTCTCTATAGAGGCAAACCCCTATAGTTAATTACATCTTAAATAATGGGAGTCACTTAAGAATTCAAAGTTTAGATTTTCACGGTAGAACATGGAAAAACAAGTGGGAGTGACTCAAATAGGAACAATTATTTTCGGGAGTCCAAAAGAAAGAAAAAGTATGGGACGTCACAGATCCTGAGGAGAACCCTCAGTGACTTCCCAAACTATCCTACTAGGTGGTTGCGTTTTGGAAATGATGTTATTTGAGTGTTTCATCTTGCCAATTATTGTTAATTAGGACTTATATTTGCATGATACAATCATACAAATGGTCTGAGGGTTTATGTCGTAACGAATGATAACATCAGAACCTTATAATGAGTTAGAGCTTAAATTATACAACATGACTGTGCAAATACCTAAAGATAAGGTGAGGATTTATGCTGTGCTAAACGGGCTACCTCGAATTCCTATGACTTGTTATTTAATTCTAAGGAAAGATTGTTGTAGATCCGCTTGCTCTCTCGAAGTTATTCTTCAGTACATCCTCATCATGCTGCCCACGGGGTTAGCTCTAAGTTCTTCATCAAAATAGCAGTCATAGGGTTTAAAGTTCAAAAGATTTTACCAGGTGTGTTTAAGTGACAATTTTTGTTATTATTCAAGCATTATGTGGGGGTTAAAGTTGATTAGAGCGATACCAATTATGATAACACGGTTCTCTCTTTGTTGTATCACTATTTTCTTTTGAATTTAATTAATCTAAACAAATTATTAAACTCATTTAAACTAGAAAGATCTCGTTAGCAACCGTGGGTTACCGCATTCGAGAAACTCCCACAAATTCAAAAGAATTTGTTTTGCTTCGTTGTTTTTATTTTTCTTTGAAACTGTTGTTTAATTTTGAAAATTATTTTGTAATTTTCAGTTTTGGTATATGTTTCGCATCAAAATTAAATAAATGCAGTAAAAAAAAGTGTTGTAAAGTAAATAAATAAAATTGTATTGCATAAAAATAAATGTGTACATGAGTCTCTGCTACCGCTGCATGACTAACATCATAAAACAAAATATATTTGAAGAAAATTTAAATAAATTGCAGAAAATAAACGGAAACATCCAGTATGAGAAAGTCGGAAAACGAGTCATAGAAAAACACAAGTAAAAAAAAATTTGCAGTCACATATGGAAGACCAGGACTGAGTGTAAGATATTGATAAAGGTGGGGGCTCAGAGCTGGACTATGTGCTTCCCGACCTTGAATAAGAGCTACCAACCCGAGAATCTATGAAAGACAGTTCTTAACCTAGATCCAAATGACTAATTATGAATTTTATAAGTTTTCATAAAAAAATTCTTTGATTTTCATGCAAAAGTTTAAATTTTTTTAAGCAGATTTCTTTTTAACATGCAGAAGAGATTGTTTTATTTTGTAAATATTTTGTAAAGTATTATAATCCACAGACTAGTAACTCTAAACAAGCTAGGACTACTGGCAACCTAAAAGCGTCGAGGGCAATAATCCACCAAGAGTCAGCGAATAGTATCATCGGTTCTTTCCTCTTCCCTCATTGAAAATCTTTGAGATAAGAGATATTATTCTAATAATCGCATTTCATATCCCTCGTTTAAGCACACATAAGCAATGTCGTCATCGTCCTTGCCACCTATACTCTAGACTTATTGTAGTCCGGTGATTCATACCTGGCATTAAGAAATGTCTCCAAATGCCAGGAAGATTTGAGTGTAATGTTCAAGCTCAAATCCCAGTGCAATGGGTTTCACTATAGGTTAAGTCATTGCGGGAATTTCAGTAGTTGATTTAATTACAGAAGAAATGTGTCACATCTTGGTGTATCATTATGTTTAGTGTTTTAATTAATTGGTGAATTAAGATCAAGTGCTTAGTTTCATTATTCATTTGAAAATTAGGTAAATGAACTCTCACTTAGGGTGTGTCTTTAAAATCTAGGAAGTGCGCTTCTAACCTAAGCTTGAAGTGATTTAAGGTGTTTTGCCCTCAATTAAGTGTTTTCCAACTAATCTTCAAATATTTTTAAGTGTTTTCCAAATAATTAAATCAGAAATTCTCATTTCTGACTTAACCATTTTAACAAGAAAAATAACACAAGAGAAAAGAGGAGACCGACCCACTTTCAAAACTAGTAAAGCCAAAGGGGAAAAAAGCAAGTAAATGTGTTTAAATAATAATCAAGTGAAACCCAAAACAGTGGGCAAAAGGGCTTCTTAAATCCAACTCTAAACCGTGCTTAAATCAATGCTTAAAGGCTACATAAACCTCTCTAAAAATCAGTGCAAATCTAGCCCAAATCGATACGTACGGTAGCTTCAAAAACAACGCAAAACAAGCCCAAAAAGTGGAAAAAAGCAAGTAAATGTATTTAAATAATAGTCAAGTGAAACCCAAAACAGCGGGCACAAGGGCTTCTTAAATCCAACTCTAAACTGTGCTTAAATCAATGCTTAAAGGCTACATAAACCCTCAAAAAATCAGTGCAAATCCAGCCCAAATCGATATGTAAGGTAGCTTCAAAAACAGCACAAAACAAACCCAAACTAACATTTATAAAGCACCCTACGACACTCGACAACTCCAAACAACACTCAATAATTTCAAACAAAGGTCAATAAATCCAAACAACAAATTTAGAGCTTCCTACCGCAATTACCAACTCCAAATAGCAACCTACGACGATTAAAGGCTTCCAAACAGCCACCTACAACAATTAAAAGCCCCCAAACGACTCACAACAATTCTAAACTTCAAACAACACTTCTACATCTCTCCTACAACTCTCACATCACTTTTAAACTTCAAACAACACTTCTACAGGTTTCCTGCAGTTCTCACGGCACTTTTAAACTTGCAACAGCGCTTCTACAGCTTTCCTACAGCTCTCACGACACTTTTAAACTTCAAACAACATTTCTACAGTTTTCCTACAGCTCTCACAGCATTTATACAACAATGGAGAGCATTTTACAGCACTTCTACACCTCAAACAACACTTATTGAACAATGAACAGCAGCTTACAGCACTTCTACACCTCAAACAATAGTTATACAGCAATGGACAACAACTTGCGACACTTCTTCAACTCAAACAACACTTATACAGTAATGGAAATCAGCTTTACAACACTTCTACAACTCAAACAACACTTAAACAGCAATGTACAACAACTTACAACAGTTCTTCACCTCAAACAACACTTTTCAGCACCTATGAAGTTCCAAACAACACCCTTGACTCCCCAAATCAGCACCTTAAAGCCTCTCGAGATAGTATATGTGCAGTCCAAAATAAACATTCTTTAAACTATTCAAAATCAACATTAATTCAAGCTCAAGATTCTCATGGATACCGCTTGATCCTCATATACTTTCATATAAGTACATACACTTGTTGAAACACCTACATGAAAGCACAAGCTACCACAAAGTTTGGTATATAACGTCAACTTCAAGTGTATACAACAAATCAGCATAAAGGTGAAGGAATATAAAGTTTAGGAATTAGACATGAATATCAATTCGCTACCATGATTACAAAGCTTTGAATCAACACCATACAAGATTTCAAATTTCCAAAATAAACAAAAACCCTCATATATATATATATATATATNGCCATAGATAAAGGACTTTGTATGGAATTAAATCAAGCAACAAGGGGAAACATGTTAAAATAATTTATCCCATCAAGATATGTTAACATTTTGGCAATCAACCCTTTAAATCAACTAAACATCATCCATGTTGACTAGGCAGAGCTCTCATTTTAATATATGACTGTTGGCTTTTGATAAGTCCTTGAAATAGAGAACTATGGTAAAGACTACAAAAATGTACAGAGGAAAAAATAATTGATTTAATGGCACATACGAATGAATGGGATAAGCAATATATTGTTGAAAACCTTTTCAAAGAGCGATGGGTAAATGGTACTTAAATAGCTTGTCAAAATTTAAAAGGTTATGCTTTAAGAGGTGAGTGAGGTTGTGCAAAGAAAACAATAGAGGCAAGGAGGCAAGTGAGCGTTCTTGCAAAAAGAGGAATCAGTAGTGAAGTTACCTCAAATAAAGAAATAAAAAAAAAGGTGCGGTCTAAATGAAAATGACTTCATCCAAAGCACATAAGTATCAAACAAGACGATCATAAGTTTTATATCTTTTGTGAAAGCAAAAAAGGGGCATCTATACAAGTAATAGATTCCATGAGCTTCAATATATCAGCCAATTATCTTCCTTGAATTGAGATATGAAAAAATTAATGAGGAATAAAAAGTTACGAAGTAGTTATGAGTCTTAGTAAGCCTGTGAATAGATAATAGGTTTGTTACAAAATAAGACATGAATACTCTTTACACAAAGCAAGTGCATGTACGTATAAGCATACAAGGTGAATACAAAAGCAAAAAAAGTTATAAGGTATCCTACACTAGCGTTTTAACTGGTCAAGAGCATGGTTTAGCGGCTTGTTAAGAAATTTGCAACGAGACATGCTCCTTTATGGGCGCGTATGAGGCAAGTGATGAAAACAAACTAAGCTTGAGCGAGCCCAGAGCTTGTACACATTTGACTCGCTCAATTTTTTTTTGTTTTTTTTGTTTTTTTTTTTTTGGTTTCAAATGAGATTGTGTAAATAACTCATGAATAACATATGCATACTCAACTCGATCCAAATTTGTTTGCTCAAATTGGCTCAAGTTCGGTTTGAATTTGAGCTCAACAACTAGAATTCCCACGTGGGCGTGGGCTATACGACTTAAAATGCTATAAGCAAAATTCACCTTTGATGTGGTACCATACAAATATAACAGAAAAACTTAGAAAAAAAAAAAAAAACTAATATCCATGACTCACGAATGGCTCACAGACCATTAGATTGCTCTTTCTCCAGATTTTTTGGATATTTANTATACAAGTAATAGATTCCATGAGCTTCAATATATCAGCCAATTATCTTCCTCGAATTGAGATATGAAAAAATTAATGAGGAATAAAAAGTCACGAAGTAGTTATGAGTCTTAGTAAGCCTGTGAATAGATAATAGGTTTGTTACAAAATAAGTCATGAATACTCTTTACACAAAGCAAGTGCATGTTCGTATAAGCATACAAGGTGAGTACAAAAGCAAAAAAACATATAAGGTATTCTACACTAGCGTTTTAACCGGTCAAGAGCATGGTTTAGCGGCTTGTTAAGAAATTTACAACGAGACATGCTCCTTTATGGGCGCATATGAGGCAAGTGATGAAAACAAGCTAAACTTGAGCGAGCCCAGAGCTTGTACACATTTGACCCGCTCGATTTTTTTTTTTTTTTTGTTTCAAATGAGATTGTGTAAATAACTCATAAATAACATATGCATACTCAACTCGATCCAAATTTGTTTGCTCAAATTGGCTCAAGTTCGGTTTGAATTTGAGCTCAACAACTAGAATTCCCACGTGGGCGTGGGCTATACGACTTAAAATGCTATAAGCAAAATTCTCCTTTGATGTGGTACCATACAAATACAACAGAAAAACTTACAAAAAAAAAAATACTAATATCCATGACTCACGAATGGCTCACAGACCATTAGATTGCTCTTTCTCCAGATTTTTTGGATCTTTAAATATATACCAGCCAATTCCTATGTATTCACATATCTAACACAAACATTATTTTTTACATTTATACCACCCAAATATATTATATCACATTTTTTTTAAATGCAATATTAAAAATTAATATAAAAGGATATAAATAAATATTATTACTTAAGAACTTAATTATTTCGAGCCAAAAGAAACTAAACGCAAACGAACAAATATTTGTTCATGTTCGACTCATTTATAAATCGAGCTAAAAAATATTGTTCATGTTTGGCTCGCTACCTCAACGAATGAATCTAGCACGAGCCTACTTAATAAGTTGAACATGAGTTGTTCGCGAACAACAAGCTTTTTTGACAACCCTACAAGAGGCTTGCGCCTCACATAATGTGAAGCCCACCTCAAAGAGCACCTCGTCTAAATTCTGATGAGGCATACGTAATTAGACCTATAGATTTCTTTAAATAAATATAAATAAAATCACTCTAATAAATATTCCTTACCCATGTAATACACAACTGGGAATAAAACTGATGTTATTATCATAGTCATTATTTTAAAATTTAAAATATATTTTTATAAATTATTATTAATTAAATAAGAGAAAGATAATTGAAATTTAAAATGAGGAATGAGAGAACATAAATACAATGGTGTACAACAACAACAACAACAACAACAAAGTCTTAATCCCACTACGTGGGGTCGGCTAATGCAATGGAGTACAAAAGATAAAAATATAAATTGTTGGGCTGATGATTCTAATGAAAGCTCGTCGAGTAATAAAATTGATGGAGACTTTTAAATTTAGAAATTCTATACTTAGCGTCATGTTATATTTTTATCTTGATGTGTGATAGTAGAAGCATGAGAGAGATTAATTGTATCAAATTTATTTTGAATTATTAAGTTATTATGTCATATTTTGATCTATATATAATCATTCTTATTTTATGATTTAAAATTTAAATGTTTAAAAATTACTTCTTAATTGAAAACTTTATTTTTTTTACCATATAAGCATGTTAATATATTATATTTTAACCTATTAATATGTTAGAATGTAAAAATGTTACTTCTTATTACATAATTTAAATTTAACATAATACTTGTTTTACACAATTTAATAATTATGAGGCTTACTACTAAAAAAGACCCAATGCTTACACCTCGTGCACAGATGAAAACTGCTTCAATATCTAATTGTGCAATTTTAAACTTAGTCGAGTACACAAATCCAAGGAAAATAACATGTGACTCGAACCCAAAAGAAGGCAATCACAATATTAGAAGCTGGAGAGAAGTTTGAGAGAAGTTTGCTGACCAAGAAAAAAAACACTTTGTTTAGCCTACGCTAGAGTGTTGGATCAATAATGGACAATATTGAAGGACTTATCCTATTTTTGGGCAAAATGCTATAATTTTTTTTGGATTTGCATATTTCATCGAAAAATAAAATATATCAAAATAGAGTGCAGATATAAGAGGGATTATTTTCTTGAAAGTATGTCGAATAAAAAAAGATCTCATATTTATTTTATAGAATATTAAAACATTATCTTTGTGATAATGGAAAGTTTAAGGTTATATAGCAACCAAGTAAGAACATATTTTTGAAGCTTGTCATTTTGAATACTTAACTATATCATAGCTATTTGAAATAAAGATATCAATGATGGAGTTCTTTCCTAATAATATTTTAGGAGATAATTTGTGCAACTACAATGAACATGGTTACTTTTAAGGACAGAAAATCTCAATGTAAAGAATGCAAATACTAGACATATTACTTTCCCAAAAATAACTAGAATAAAGTCTCATGTCATCTTTATTGAGTCATGACACATCTAACTTAGGTCATTCAAAAGGTTCATAACTATTGAACCAAGTAATAATAGCATCATTGGATATTTGACATTTAGAAATTTTGATGGTATCATTAATATCTAGAAATGGTATATTAAAAAGGTAGTGTTTTGCATTGAGAATTCACAAAATTGTGAAAGGCCCTAAATCGAAGAAAAAAAAGTATATAACAATGAATTTCATAGTACAAATTGCATCGAAAAGTTTTATTAAAAGTAGACTGAGAAGTATTGACCCTATTAAAAAAATGCGTCGTAGCAAAGACTTAACTAAAATTATGCAAAAATCTCTGTCGGTCAACTTTTTTATTTTGAAAATAATTTTGGCTTTTTAATTTAATATAAGAGATATAATTTTGTTTTGAAGGTAGTATGTTTTACTTTTCAAAAAATTAAACCAAATGGATCTCATTAGTTTAATAGTTTGCATAATCGTGTTCGATACCGCGAATATTACACCTTCCCGAAAGATAAGTGTATACCTCGGCGAAGAACATAATCCTGCAAACTAAGAGATTTGTGACATCCGTTTTGTCTGCGAGTCTTTTATGTGTGACCGACAAGTTGCTCTACATAATATAAAGATTAAGTAGGGTTTATCTTACCTGAGTTCCAAGTTCTCTATAGAGGCAAACCCCTATAGTTAATTACATCTCAAATGATGGGAGTCAATTAAGAATTCAAAGTTTAGATTTTCACAGTAGAACGTGGAAAAGCAAGTGAGAGTGGCTCAAATAGGAATAGTTATTTTCGGGAGTCCAAATGAAGGAAAATGTAGGAGACATCACAGATCCTTAGGAGAACCCTCAGTGACTTCCCAAACTATCCTACAATGTGGTTGCGTTTTGGAGATGATGTTATTTGAGTGTTTTAACTTGTCAATTATTATTAATTAAGACTTACATTTGCATGATACAATCATACAAACGGCCTGAGGGTTTATGTCGTAACGAACGACAACATCAGAACCTATAATGAGTTAGAGCTTAAATTGTACAACATGATTGTGCAAATACCTAAAGATAAGGTGAGGATTTATGCTGTGCTAGACGGGCTACCTCAAATTCCTATGATTTGTTATTTAATTCTAAGGAAAGGTCGTTGTTGTAGATCTGTTTGCTCTCTTGAAGTTATTCTTCAGTACATCCTCATCATGCTGCCCACGGGGTTAGCTCTAAGCTCTTCATCAAAATAGCAGTCATAGGGTCTAAAGTTCAAAAGGTTTTACAAGGTGTGTTTAAGTGACAAGTTTTGTTATTATTCAAGCATTATGTGGGGGTTAAAGTTGATTAGAGCGATACCAATTATGATAACACGGTTCTCTCTTTCTTGTACCACTATTGTTTTTTGAATTTAATTAATATAAACAAGTTATTAAACTCATTTAAACTGGAGAGATCTCGTTAGCAACCGTGGGTTACCGCATCCGAGAAACTCCCACAAATTCAAAAGAGCGTGTTATGTTTTTTTTGTTTTGCTTTGTTGTTTTTATTTTGCTTTGAAACTGTTGTTTAATTTTGAAAAATTGTTTTGTAATTTTCAATTTTGGTATATGTTTTGCATCTAAATTAAATAAATGCAGGTAAAAAAGTGTTGTAAAGTAAATAAATAAAATTATATTGCATAAAAATAAATGTGTACCTGAGTCTCTGCTACCGTTGCATGACTAGCATCATAAAACAGAATATATTTGAAGAAAATTTAAATAAATTGCAGAAAATAAACGGAAACATCCAGTATGAGAAAGTCGGAAAACGAGTCATAGAAAAACACAAGTAAAAGAAAACTCGCAGTGACATATGGAAGAGCAGGACTGAGTGTAAGACATTGATAAAGGTGAGGGCTCAAAGTTGGACTGTGTGTTTCCCGACCTTGAACAAGAGCTATCAACCCGACAATCTATGAAGGACAGTTCTTAACCTCGATCCAAATGACTAATTATGGATTTTTATAAGTTTTTATAAAAAAATTCTTTGATTTGCATGCAAAAGTTGTTTAAATTTTTTTAAGCAGAGTTCTTTTTAACATGTAGAAGAGATTGTTTTATTTTATAAATATTTTGTAAAGTAGTATAATCCACAGACTAGTCACTCTAAACGAGCTAGGACTACTGGCAACCTAAAAGCGTCGGGGGCAACAATCCACCAAGAGTCGGCGAATAGTATCATCGATTTTTTCCTCTTCCCACATTGAAAATCTTTGAGGTAAGAGATATTATTCTAATAATCTCATTTCGTATCTCTCGTTTAAGCACAGATAAGTAATGTCGTCATCGTCCTCGCTACTTATACTCTAGACTTATTCTAGTCCGGTGATTCATACGTGGCATTAAGAAATGTCTCCAAATGCCAGGAAGATTTGAGTGTAATATTCAAGCTCAAATTCCAGTGCATTGGGTTTCACTATAGGTTAAGTCATTGCGGGAATTTCAGTAGTTGATTTAATTACGGAAGAAATTAGTCACATCTTGGTGTATCCTCATGTTTAGTGTTTTAATCAATTGGTGAATTAAGATCAAGTGTTTAGTTTCATTATTCATTTGAAAATTAGGTAAATGAACTCTCACTTAGGGTGTGCTTTTAAAATCTAGGAAGTCTGCGCTTCTAACCTAAGCTTGAAGTGATTTAAGGTGTTTTGCCCTCAATTAAGTGTTTTTCAACTAATCCCCAAATATCTTTAAATGTTTTCCAAATAATTAAATCAAAAATTCTCATTTCTGACTTAACCATTTTAACAAGAAAAATAACACAAGAGAAAAGAGGAGACTGGCCCACTTTCAAAACTAGTAAAGTCAAAGGGGAAAAAAAGCAAGTAAATGTGTTTAAATAATAGTTAAGTGAAACCCAAAACAGTGGGCAAAAGGACTTCTTAAATCCAACTCTAAATCGTGCTTAAATCAATGCTTAAAGGCTACATAAACCCCTCTAAAAATCAGTGCAAATCCAGCCCAAATCGATACGTCAGGTAGCTTCAAAATTAGCGCAAAGCAAGCCCAAAACAGTGGAAAAAAGCAAGTAAATGTGTTTAAATAATAGTCAAGTGAAACCCAAAATAGTGGGCAAAAGGGCTTCTTAAATCCAACTCTAAACCGTGCTTAAATGAAAGCTTAAAGGCTATATAAACCCCTCTAAAAATCAGTGCAAATCCAGCCCAAATCGATACGTAAGGTAGCTTCAAAAACAGCGCAAAACAAGCTCAAACCAGCATTTATAAAGCACCCTACGACACTCGACAACTCCAAACAACACTCAATAATTTCAAACAAGGGTCAATAAATCCAAACAACAAATTTAACGCTTCCTACCGCAATTACCAACTCCAAATAGCAACCTACGACGATTAAAAGCTTCCAAACAGCCACCTACAATAATTAAAAGCCCCCAAACGACTCACAACAATTCTAAACTTCAAACAACAGTTCTACATCTCCCCTACAACTCTCACATCACTTTTAAACTTCAAACAACACTTGTACAGGTTTCCTGCAGTTCTCACGGCACTTTTAAACTTGCAACAGCGCTTCTACAGCTTTCCTACAGCTCTCACGACACTTTTAAACTTCAAACAATCTTTCTACAGCTTTCCTACAGCTCTCACAGCACTTATACAACAATGGAGAGCAGCTTACAACACTTCTACACCTCAAACAACACTTATACAACAATGGACAGCAGCTTAAAGCACTTCTACACATCAAACAATAGTTATATAGCAATGGACAAAAGATTACGGCACTTCTTCACCTCAAACAACACTTATACAGCAATGGACATCAGCTTACAGCACTTCTACAACTCAAACAACACTTAAACAACAATGTACAACAACTTACAGCAGTTTTTCACCTCAAACAACACTTTTCAGCACCTATGGAGTTCCAAACAGCACCCTTGACTCCCCAAATCAACACCTTAAAGCCTCTCGAGATAGCATATGTGCAGTTCAAAATAAACATGTTTTAAACCATTCAAAGGCGACATTAATTCAAGCTCAAGATTCTCATGGATACCGCTTGATCCTCATGTACTTTCATATAAAAGCACATACACTTGTTGAAACCCCTACATGAAAGCACAAGCTACCACAAAGTTTGGTATATAATGCCAACTTCAAGTGTATACAACAAATGAGCATAAAGGTGAAGAAATATAAAGTTTAGGAATTAGACATGAATATCAATTCGCTACCATGATTACAAAGCTTCGAATCGACACCATACAAAATTTCAAATTTCCAAAATAAACAAAAACCCTCATATATATACATAATCTTGCATGCACATTAGTTATTTCTTTATGTATTCACATATTTAACACCTAAAGCTCACTTCATATATTCGTACAGCTCAATTTTTTCACATTGCATAAGAGAGACCACAATTGGATTTTTAAACAATAAGATATATGTTTTCATGCATAGTTAATATGGTGTGTATGTAAGAGAAAGTTGAGGTGTTAGATATTTGAATACATAAGGATTATGTGATATAAATGTAAAAAAGCAAAATCTAGGTGCTACATATTCAAATATATATGAATCGAGTGATGTGTGTAAGAAAAACCCAACATTACAGATGCTATATGTATTAATTTTATTTCATAGTCAAAAGCTAAATGAATTGTATTTAATTCTTAGAGGTATCGACCAAACAAAGTTTCAAATTTAGCTTTCCAAATATCAAATCCAAGAGGGTTAGTTGCATCCAAATTCAAAGTTAACGCAAATGAATCTTCTTTGGGGCATAATGAAAGTTACTACTCTTAAGAATCTAGAATTCATTTGGGACTTGGAAGTAGTTATGATTGAATCGATGAGCTTCAAAAAAGTGAATCAAAAAACAATACCTAAATCTTTGATGAATTTGAATGCCCCTTTTCAGAATCTTGCTCAGCCTGCAAGAGAAATGGGGGGCTTCGGGTTGGACAATTTCGGCGTGAGAGGAAGAGGTGAAAGGGGTTCGATCCAGAGGCGAGATCGGGGGAGGGCTTCGGTGCAGAGGCAGATTGGGAGGCGAGTGGCTTTCTGGGAGTGTTGGATCTGTCGAGAGAGGGGGAGCGAGCGGGAGATGGTGTCGAAACAGGCGAGGGTCTTCGGTGTAGGGAGGAGGCGAGCAAGAGAGTTGCGGTAGAGTGCTTCGGTGTAGGGAGGAGAAGCTTCGGTACAGAGAGGAGGCGGGAGTCTTGCTATGCATGAGAGAGCTTCGGTGAGGGGGAGACCGAATGTGAGGAAGATGGAGAGGGGTTTAATTGCGAGCGGGAGAGGGATCAAATTTATGGAATCAAGAGCCCGTCAAAGAATTGTATAGTCGTGGTTTCAAAGTATCTGTTACAGGGCATTAGACGTAAAATTGATTAGCAGGAAATTAAACGATTTCCATGTGTGGAGGAGGCTCAATTGGAAAAAAATATAACACCAAATTATATTAAATTAAAATGAGTTTAAATGATCTGTTTGAATTTTGAAATTTAAAATTTGAAATTATGTGAGCTAATGTGATTAGCACATGTTCAGCTCGAATCGAACCCGAGCTGGGCCTGAACCCGCACCCATTAATTAAATATTAATATGCATAGATTTTTGTGTCGTTTGTACGAGCGTAAAACGACAGCAGTATGGGTGTCCTCATAGCTAAAATTGACGTTCCGGACACGCCGGCACTGTCTGTTTCGTTATAGAAATTAAATTTGATGCATATTTTTTGGCTTGACCCTCGACAAACTTGTTTGGATGACCCCGGATGACGAAACAAACCGCGCCGGCACGTTCAAAACGTCAATTTTAGCTAGGAATGACACTCATATTGCTATGATTTCACGCTCGCACAAACGACACGAAAATCAATGCACGAGAATATTTAATTAGTGGGTGCAGATTCAGGCTCAGCTCGGGTTTGATCCGGGCTAAACGTCAGCTAATCACCTCAGCACACATAATTTCAAATTTTAAATTTCAAAATTCAAACGGAATATTTAAACTCGTCTTAATTTAATATAATTTAGTGTTATATTTTTTTTAATTCAGCCTCCACACATGAAAATTATTTAATTCCCCGCTAATCAATTTCACGCCTAATGCCCTGTAATGGATACTTTGAAATAGTGGCTATACAATTCGTCGACGAGCGCCTGATTCCATTCATTCGATCCCTCCCACTCGCGATCAAACCCCTCTCCATCTTCCTCACATTCGGTCTCCCCCTCACCGAAGCTCCCTCACGCACAGCAAGCCTCCCGCCTCCTCTCTGCACTGAAGCTTCTCCCCTCTACACCGAAGCACTCCACCGCAACTCTCTTGCTCACCTCCTCCCTGCGTCGAAGGCCCTTGCATGTTTCAACACCATCTCCTGCTCGCTCTCCCTCTCTCGACATATTTGCTCGCCCAGAAAGCCACTCGCCTCCCGATTTGCCTCTGCACTGAAGCCCTCCTTTCAATCCCGCCTCTGCACCAAAGCCCTCCTTCTGATCCCGCCTCTGGACCAAAACCCTCTCGCCTCTTCCTCTCACGCCAAAATCGCCCCACCCGAAGCCCCTCACTTCTCTTGTAGGCTGAGCAATATTTTGAAAAGGGGTGTTCAAGTTCATCAAAGATTCAGGTATTGTTTTCTGATTCACTTTCCTGAAGCTCCCCGATTCAATCATAACTGCTTCCAGTTCCCAAATAAATTCTAGATTTTTAAGAATAACAACTTTCATTATACCCTAAAGAAGATTTATTTGCTTTAACTTTGAATTTGCATGCAGCTAACCCTCATGGATTTGATGTTTGGAAAGCTAAATCTGAAACTTTACTTGGTGGATACCTCTAAGAATTAAATGCATCTATAATGATGGGGTTTTTTTTACACACATACCACTCGATTCATATATGTTTGCATATCTAGCACCTAGATTTTGTTTTTTACATTCATACCACATAATCCTTATGTATGCAAATATCTAACACCTAAACATTTCCTTACATAGACCTCATATTAACTATGCAAAAATATATATATTTTATTGTTTAAAGATTCAATTAGTGGTCTCTCGTATGCAATGTGGAAGAATTGAGTTGTACGAATATATGAAGTGAGTTTTAGGTGTTAAATATGTGAATACATAAAGAATTAACCAATGTGCATGCAAGAATTATATATATGAGGGTTCTTGCAAGAATATTAACCAATGGAAATTTGAAATCTTGTATGGTGTCGATTCAAAGCTTTGTAATCATGATAGTGAATTGATATTCATGTCTAATTCCTAAACTTTATAATCCTTCACCGTTATGCTCATTTGTTGTATATACTTGAAGTTGGCATTATATACCAAACTTTGTGGTGGCTTGTGTTGTCGTGTAGGGGTCAAGTGTATGTACTTGTATGAAAATACATGAGGATCAAGCGGTATCCATGAGAATTTTGAGCTTGAATTAAAGTCGCTTTTGAATGGTTTAAAACATGTTTATTTTGGACTGCACATATACTATCTTGGGTGGCTTTAAGGTGTTGATTTGAGGAGTCAATGGTGCTGCTTGGAACTCCATAAGTGCTGAAAAGTGTTGTCAGTTGTTGTATAAGTGTTATTTGAGATTAAGAAGTGTTGTAAGTTGTTATGCATTGTTGTATAAGTGATGTTTGAAGTAAAGTGTTGTAAGCTGTTGTCCATTGTTGTATAAGTGATATTTGAGGTGAGGTGTTGTAAGTTGTTCATTGTTGTAGAAGTGTTGTTTGAGGTGTAGAAGTGTTGTAGATTGTTGTCCATTATTGTATAAGTATTGTTTGAGGTGTGGAAGTGTTGTAAGCTGTTCTTCATTGTTGTATAAGTATTGTAAGAGCTGTAGGAAAGTTGTAAAAGGGTTTGAAATTTAAAAGTGTCGTGAGAGCTGTAGGAAAGCTGTAGAAGCGTTGTTGGAAGTTTAAAAGTGTTGTGATAACTACAAAAAAGCTGTAAAAGTGTTGTTTGAGATTTGAAAGTGATGTGAGAGTTGTAGGAGAGATATAAAAGTGTTGTTTGAAGTTTAGAATTATTGTGAGAGCCGTTTGAAGGTTTTTAATTATTGTAGGTGGCTGTTTGGAAGCTTTTAATCGCGTAGGTTGTTGTTTGGAGTTGGTAATTGCGGTAGGAAGCGTGAAAATTGTTGTTTGGAATTATTGACCCTTGTTTGAAATTATTGAGTGTTGTTTGGAGTTGTGGAGTGTCGTAGGGTGCTTTATAAATGCTGGTTTGGGCTTGTTTTGCGCTGTTTTTGAAGCTACCTTACATATTGATTTGAGTTGGATTTGCACTGATTTTTGGAGGGGTTTAGGTAGCCTTTAAGCATTAATTTAAGCACGGTTTAGAGTTGGATTTAAGAAACCCTTTTGCCCACTGTTTTGGGTTTCACTTGACTATTATTTAAACGTTTTTAGATCGATTCATTTGCTTCTCCCCCCCTTTGGCTTTACTAGTTTTGAAAGTGGGTCGATCTTCTCCTTTCTCATGTTTTATTTTTCTTATTAAAATGGTTAAGTCAAAAATGAGAATTTCTTATTTAATTATTTAGAAAACACTTAAAAATATTTGAGGATTAGTTGGAAAACATTTAATTTAGGGCAAAACACCTTAAATCACTTCAAGCTAAGGTTAGAAGCATAGATTTTCTAGATTTTAGGAGCACACCTTAGATGAGAGTTCATTTACCTAGTTTTCAAATGAATGATAAAACTAAGCATTTGACATTAATTCACCAATTGATTAAAACACTAAACATGAGGATACATTAAGATGTGACACATGTCTTTCTTAATTAAATCAACTAGTAAAATTCTCGCAATGACTTAACCTATAGTGAAACCCAATGCACCGGGATTTGAGCTTAAACATTATACTCAAATCCTCCTGACAATTGAGAACATTTGTTAATATCACATATAAATCACCAGACTAGAATAAGTTTACGGTATAAGTGGCAAGTGCGATGACGACATTGTTTATGTGTGCTTAAACGAGGGATACAAAATGGAATTATTAGAATAGCATCTCCTACCTCAAAGACTTTCAATGAGGAGAGAGAAAAAAACCGATGATACTATTCGTCGACTCTTGGTGAGATTGTTTCCCCCGACGCTCTTAGGTTGCCAATTGTCCTAGCCCGATTAGAGTGACTAACTTGTGGATTATACTGCTTTACAAAATATTTACAAAAATAAAACAAAATCTCTTCTGCATGTTAAAATAAACTCTGCATAAAAAAATTTAAACAACTTTTACATGAAAATCCAATAATTTTTGTATGAAAACTTATAAAAGTCCATGGCTAGTCATTTGGATTGAGATTAAGGACTGTCCTCCGTAGATTGTCGGGTTGATAGCACTTATTCAAGGTCGGGAAGCACACAGTCCAGCTTTGAGCCCCCAACTTTAACAATGTCTAGCACCCAGTCCTGGTCTTCCATATATGACTCCAAATTTTTTTTTTTACTTGTGTTATTGCTATGACTCGTTTTTCGACTTTCTGATACTGGATGCTTCTGTTTATTTTCTGCAATTTATTTAGTTTTTTGCAAATATATTTTGTTTTATGATATTAATCATGTAGCGATAACAGAGGCCCAGATACGTATTTACTTTTACGCAATGCAATTTAATTTATTTACTTTACAGTACTTTTTTTACCTGCAAATCATAATCAAAACTGAAAAATTACAAAATCATTTTTCGAAATGAAACAACATTTTCAAAATAAAAACAAAAACAACAAAATAAAACAAAAAACATAACATGTCCTTTTAAATTTGTGGGAGTCCCTCGGATGAGATAACCCATGATTACTAAAGAGATCTCCCTAATTTAAATGAGTTTAACAACTCGTTTAGACTAAATAAATTTAAAAGAAAATAGTGATACCAGAAAAAGAGAACCGTGAGATCCTAACGGGTGTCTCTCTAATCAGCTTTAAGCCCCTCATAATGCTTGAATAATAACAAAATTTTCCACTTAAACATGTCTGGTAAAACCTTTTGAACTTTAGACCTTATGATTGCTACTTTGATGAGAAACTTAGAGCTAACCCCGTGGGCAACATGATGAGGATGTACAGAAGAAAAACTTCGAGAGAACAAGCGGATTTACAACAACATTTCCTTAAAATTAAATAACAAGGCATAGAATTTCGAAATAGCTTGTCTAGCACAACATAAATTCTTACATTATCTCTAGGTCTTTGCACGGTCATATTGTGCAATTTAAGCTTTGACCTACTTTAGGTTATGAGATTGTCGTTTATTACGACGTTAACTATCATATCTTTTAGACCGTTTGTATGATTGTGTCATGTAAATGTAAGTCTTAATTAAAATTAATTGGCAGGATAAAACACTCAAATAATATCATCTCCAAAAAGCAGCCACAAAGTAGGATAGTTTGGGAAGTCACTAAGGGTTTTCCTCAAGATCTGTGATAGCCCATACATTTTCCTTCCTTTGGACTCTCGAAAATAGTTATTCTTATTTGAGTCACTCCCAATTGTTTTTCAACGTCCTGCCATGAGAACTTAAAATTTGAATTCTTAAAGACTAGTACATCTGATCATCATCGAGAGTTTTCTCAAGTGACCCCTATCATTTGAGATGTAATTAACAACAGAAGTTTTCCTCTATAAGAAATTTGGAACTCAAGTAAAATAAACCCTACTTAATCATTATATTAAGTGAACTTGTCGGTCACTCATAAAAGGTTCGCAGGTCAAACGGATGTCACAAATCTCTTAGTTTGCAAAATTGTGTCCATTGTCAAGGTATACACTTATCTTTCGGGAATGTGTAGTATTCGCGGTATCGGGCACAATTATGCAAACTATTAAGACTAATGAGATTCATTTGATCTCATTTTTCGAATATTAAAACATACTACTTTCAAAACCAAAATTATATACCTCTTATATTAAATTAAATCGCCAAAAATACTTTCAAAATTAAAAAGTTGACCGACAAATTCTGGCGACTCCACTGGAGACTAGTTCCTCTCCATTTTAATCAAGAGGTTTTGTCTTTATACATCGGTAGTATGTCCATGTCCCTCGTGGGTCAAACTACAGTTCTTCCGTTGACATACGGTGCTCATTTCTTTCTTAAGTCAGTATAGTCAACTCTTCTTGGATTCCAGGGTCATCTGCTTAACCATCCTTAAGTAGAGAGGATCAAGAATTCCTAGGGTTTAGTGGGGTGGACCCCCAATAGATGTGATAGGTTAGCGTCGAAGTAAGTCCGATGTGAGATGAGTGCTTTCCAATTTTGGACTGGGTCTTATACCTCATGATCGCTTCATCCAAGTTCGACTTGTTCTATTCACAAGTCACCTCAAATTTTACTTCTGAAACTTTCCTCGATAATGTTAAAGCATTAAAACTTAATGTCAAAACAAAACATTCACAGTTAAAAAATTAGACAAAATTTTGAACAAAAGACCTAACAAAACAACAAATATAAATAAGTCAAAATCACTTGGATATGCTTCGAAAAAAACGTCGAGTTCATAAGACAATTTCGTCAATTTTTGTGCTTTAAGCTAAGTTATTTCACCCTAAAATAGAATGCAGAACTCTGACACTCGACAATTTTTCAACTGACAGGAAAGATGTCGTCCCCAATGTTGACCTTCTTGTGCAACTTGCCTACCAGCAGGGATGCCCGCCAGGTGGGATCCAAGATTAAATTTGGGTCTGGATTTGACGAATTCGAAGTAATACTTGACAAAGTACCGTTCGTCGTAATGAAAGTCGCTGCCCCGGATATCAAGGAGTCGTCCACTGAATTTAACTTAAACTGTGGTCAAGACTTCCCTTCCCTCAAGAGGGTGAAGGTCACCATTGACTCCATTAAATCAACTACACTTACTGCCAGAGCCGCCCCTGTTTCTGCAAAGATCATCACTGTCACTCCCGTCGGGATTACTATGGTTGCACCCGCTGCCCCACAAGTGTCTAAGGAAATAGGAATTTTGTACGAAGAAAATTCGGTTCTTGCCATTGTCCCACCACCAACTGTGTTTGAAATTCGCTGTAGTTAGAAGTCCGGTCAACTTACCGAGACTCAACGGAGGAACCGCAACCGTAAGATTCTGAAAGCTAAAAGGGCAGAAGCTTTGAAGACTGTTCCGTCCTAGAGATTTCCCCAAAATGGGAAGTTGGATAGTCTGAGACCGCACTTCTTCTTTGAGGAAGCAGGTTTCACCCACTGTCCGCCGCTCTCAAGGAGGACAATGCTCATAAGATTCGACGCCGCTATACTATCATAGCCTCGCCGCCAGTGCGAGAAGAGAAAGAGACATGAACCTTTTGCATAGATCCGCTTGGTTTTCAAAAGATTGGCCCGAAAGGAGCGCTGCTCCGTTGCAGAGATAATAAGGATGGGGTCTGTTGTATCGCCCCAAGTCTGAGCAGAGATTCTAAGAAAAAGTGAATTCGCCCACCAATTGCATTGATCTACCCAGGAGGGAAGAGTACCACAGTCTTGAATTCCCGTTAAGCTTTGCCTAGGAGAACGCTCCGATACCGCTGTTACCAATACCATAACTACTGCTGCCTCATAGAAGCCTGTGGAGCGCCGATCGATCCAGTCTCGCTAGGGTCCAATGACACCGCTTCCACCACAAAGGGAGAATCTCAAAAGATAGACAATGACAAAAGATTGTTTGTTACTGCATTCGGACCACGCGTTAGGGACCGCAACTTATCCCGGAGAATCGAGGCAGCCAACGAGACGTCTAGTCTCCGGACTTTGGTTCTGAAGGAGAGGTTGTGGAGACCTAAGGTCACTGGACTGGTGTCGCAACAGGGATCAGAAGGACATCTCCCCGCAAAGGATTCTAAATTCGAAGCCCCAGTTTTTAGTGTTCGGGTCGTGTCAAAGCCAGTGTTGATAGAAGATGTACAACAACGTCCCCAGTCGATCTTAAGATCATTAAGTGAAAATCGATTGAAGAAACATTGGAGAAGCTCAGGACCGACATCACTAAACTGTCAAAAGAATAAAAGAACATCAGTGGTGAAGAATGCGATTTGTCAGATCATATGGATGAAGATTTTGCAGAAATCCTAGTGGTTGAGACTAGAGCCTCAGCGTCGTCGCGCGATGCTCCTTCGCCCACCGAGGAGAACGCCGATGATGAGCTACAGAGCAACATTCGACAAAGAGATGAACTCCTTCGCCCACCGAGGAGAACGCCGATGATGAGCTACAGAAGGTCATCCGACAAAAGGATGAACATATCATCCGGATGGAGAAAAGAATGGATGAGATGATGACTGTTATAACCACACTTTAGAGTCGACCTCAATCCCTGAAAGCAGTCTCCCTAAAAGTAAATTAACCATAAATCATTCATATTGCATATGAAATAAAAAGTAAACCCAGAACACAATATCAGAAAAGGATATCAAACAAATGGTTGAATAGCAAGTCATGGAAGCTTTGGCCCAATCTAAGGGAGGAGCATTTATTCCAAAGGATAGACCATATCCAGAGGAATTCGATGCAGTGTCGTACCCGAAGGGCTTTGTACCACCTACATTCAAAACGTTTTATGGAACAGGAAACCCCAGTCAGCATGTTGCACACTTCCGAGCAAGTTGCCGCAACGCGGGGGTAGCGAAGCAGTATTATTTCGCCAGTTTGTGAGCAATCTCTCAGGAGTCGCTTTTGATTGGTATGCAGAACTGTTTAATGGGTCAATAAAGACATTCACAGAGCTAGAGAACATGTTTGTCAAGAGGTTCGATGGAGCTCAGCACCATATCACCGTCGGTAATCTCGTGGTGGAGCAACAAAAGCAGACAGAGACTCTAGTGGAATACATTCTGCGGTGGAGGAATCTAAGTATGAAGTGCAATCCACAATTGCAGGAGTAATATGCAATTGAGATCTTACACAAGAGTATTCATGGTCCGGTAGCTTTCCTACTCAAAGGATTTACAATCAAAACATTTGAAAAGCTGCTCAGTAAAGCTGCAAATGTACAAGAGGAGGCTATGCAACTCGAATTTTTGGAAAAAGTTGACAAACCGAAGCCAGCAAAGACATTCGAAAAGAGATCTGGGACGGTAGCAGTAGTCGACAAAGGCAAGCAGCCAATGCAGATTCAAGTATAACAGCCTCGGCAAATGGACCAGCGTCCACAACCCACCTAGCAGGTTGGTCAACAAGACAACCAGCAATACCATCAGTCACAGTACCAGCAAGAAATTTACCGCACAGACAGAGGGCAGGGTCCTTCCATGACTAACTGATAGAACAGTCTACTCCTTCAAAGATTAGGCAGTGGGGAAGATGTTCAGAAATTTGATTAAGAAGTCCGAGTTAATTTTGCCGGAGCCAAAGAAACCAGACAAAGTTGGCAAGACGGATCACCCCACGTACTGCCCATACCACAGATTGCTCGAGCACACAATAGAAAATTATTTTAGTTTCAAAGGATGGCTCGAGAGAAACTATGGGAACGGGAATATCGAAATTCCAAATGAATATCTGAAAGAACCTGAAAAAAGGTTCGGTCAATGTGATTTCGACTAGGCCCATAGTTTCGATCGACTCCTATGTAACAGAAGCTGGATGGAGCATGATCTGGACTAGATCCTCTAAGAAAATCCTGGATCAAATTCAGGCAGCCTCAGCACAAGCCTTCGCCTAGAGCCTACAACCTACCAGGCCAGCGCCGTCGAGCACACCGGAGAAGTCACCTCCACAAGAGAAAAAGAAAAACAATTTCAAGAGAGTAGAGATTGTTAGCGCGAAGAGTACAGTAGGGGATGCTTTTTCACGATTGGTTGTTTCAAATTTGGGAGAGAAATCCCTCAAACCATTCACTTTGTCTGATTATTTCTTTGTCCTTCCAGGGTCACGTAATGCAAAGAATTTTAATTTTAACTACGTTCTTACTATTTTTGGTGATTACGTAACTAACAACCGATCTAATACTAATTTTGATTCCCTCGATGATTCTCAAATTATACCAAATCCTAATGAACCTATTAACATGGCTAAAGAAGATATTGACGACACGGTATGACAGCTCAGATAGCGAAGCACCCGTTTTTGAGTTCCAAGGATTGCCAGTTGCGATTGAGTTAGAGTTATCAGATTCAAACACAACACCAGAAGAGCCAACCAGCACCCCAAAAAAGAAACCTCCGGGCCCAACCCAAGTGATGGAAGAAATAACAGAGGTATATTTGAGTAGAGGAAAGGTGTTACCACCAATAATGGGTCCAGCTGCGAAAGAAAAACAAATACCTGTTGGGTCCAGCTACGAAAGAAAAACAAATACCTGCTCATGAAGAGCCAGCTCCACCGACGAAAGAGACACATGTTCAGCAGGAATACGAAGGCTAGAATAACAAAGTGAAATATAATGTTCTAGCCCATCTTCGAAAGTTGTCAGCCAAATTAAGCATTTACGATGCTCTGATCATGTCAAAGGAGATGAGAGAAGCTCTGGTTAGGGCTTTGCTCGACCCAGAGATTTGCTTAGCTCAATTGGCTAGCAGCTCTGTGGATGAGGTTTGTTCGTTAAAGAAACAGTCTGGTGTTACTTTTACAGATGATGGCTTGTTGCTCGAGACAGCCGACGACTTGTTGCTCGGGACAGCCGACCACAACAAATCCCTCTACATTTCTGTGAGCATCGACAGACTCACACTCTCTAGGGTGTCAATTGATCCAGGAGAATCAATTAACTTAATGAATCTACGAATGTTAGCCTACTTGGACATTAACACCCGTAAGATTTCAACAGATAAGATGATATTAAGAGGCTTCAATCAAAAAGGAGAAAGAGCTCTCTGATTGATAGCACTATCAATGAGGATCTGTGAACTAATAACGACCGCAAAATTATCGATAACACTGGAATTATCGATAACACTGGCATCTCGAAAGTTAATCAGTTGCAATATGCAATGACCAGACCAACCCTTTCTGGTAGATTGGCGAGATGATGATATTATTACAATTCGATGTAACTTTTGTACCTTTTCGCGTAGTCAATGGACAAATTTAAGCAGACATCCTCGCAGCACATCCATTGCCAGCTGACTCTCCCCTCAATGACGACTTGCCTGACGAACAAGTAATGGACATAGTACATCTCAATGCTCAACGTTGGGAAATGTACTTCGACGGAGCTTCGTCAGCTCGAAGAGATAAGAATTCACAGACAGTAATCCCTGACAGAGCAGGAATCTGCCTAATATTTATTACACCCGATCGAGGGATGTTAAGATACTCTTACCATCTGATAGAACCGTCTAAAAATAATGAGGCAGAATACGAAGCCCGAATAACGAGATTAGAGTTAGCAATTTTAATGGAAATAACATACCCCGTCATCTATGAAAATTCATAATTTGTCATTCACAGGTAGTCGGACAGTATAAGATTCTGAAGCCCAGACTAGAACAGTACCGTCGCTACACAATGAAATTGTTGGAATAGATTCCCAATGTGATATACATAATTCCCCGGGGTGACAATTCTTATGCAGATATTTTAACCAAACTAGATAAGGAGTTTGCATGCCCTCCGAAAGATTCCATCGATGTTACGATACAGGGATGTCAAGTTTTATCTCAGATAGACATGGATATCATCCATAAACAAGGAAATGAAGATACAGTAGTGGCAGTCGCCGAGGATGAAAAAGATTGGCGTCATGCGTTTGTTGAGCACTTACAGACCAGAACACTGCCAGAAGACAGATCAAGAGGAGGGAATTATCATATGCCCTAGTTGACAGCATGTTATATAAAAGATCCTTCGATCAAATGTGGTTAAGATGTTCAAGCAAGTCAGAAGCACAAGATATCGTCAAAGAAGTACATGTAAGATTATGCGGTGCCCACCAATCAAGTCCAAAAATAAAAATGAAAATCATGAAAACGAGTTACTATTGGCCAGCAATGATGGATGATTGCATGGAAATTGCCAGAAATTGTCATCAGTGTCAAGTGCGTGGAGTGGTCTTACATCAACCTCCAAATGTGCTACACCTAACGATCGTGTTGTGGTCATTCGAGTGTTGGGGCACAGATATAGTGGGTATGATAGAACCTCCATCTTCTGAAAGGCACTGATTCATACTCGCAGCAGCAGACTACTTTTCGAAATGGGCAGAAGTTGTGCCGTTGAGAAAATTCATGAAGCACCGCGTTCTTCAATTTTTCAAGACTAAGATCATCTACCGCTTTAGTGTTCCACACAGTGTCATTTCAGATAACGGTCTAGCGTTCAAGGGTACTAAAATTAATAGTTTTGTCAAGAGGCACGGGTAGATTGGAGATATTTCACAATCTACTACCCCAAAAGCGAACGGGTTAGCAGAGGCCTCCAACAAGACTAATGCAAATCCTAAAGAAGACATTAGATGATAATAAGAGAAGATGACACGAGCAGTTACTAAAGACGTTATGGGTGTACAGGACAATGTTTAAAACCCCGACTTAGTCTACACCCTACGCTCTGATGTATGGGTCCGAGGTCATGCTTTCCTTGGAAGTGCAGTTACCCTCTCTCAGGATCGCCATAGCCAACAAAATCACGATAGAAGAGAACACCAAGCTCCAACTCGAAAAACTAGAAAGCCTCGAAGGGAAGCCACTCGTAGCACAGCAAAACCACGAGTTATACCAAGCAAAGATGACACAAACCCACGACAAGTTGGTCCGCCTAAGAACGTTCAATGTCGGTGACTTAGTCCTAGTCCTCAGAAGACTCATTTTTGCACGCCGCAAGATATGAGGGAAATTTGAACTGACTTGAGAGAAACCGTTCGTGGTCGAAAAAGTTTACTCCGAAGGATCCTACCAGCAGATAGATTGCCAGGGTGAAAAGCCCATGTTGTCAACCAATGGGCGATATTTAAAAAAATACTACGCATTGTGACGTTTCGAGAGACCCAGTTGCGAGTCCTGAGATATGTCGATGTCACAATTGTCTGTAATTTGGTCTAATAAATAAAATAAAAAAAATGTAATGAAAATGATAAAATGAATTCTTCAGAATAAAATCACATTCTCTTCACATTGAAATATGAAATTCCCTGAAATTAATTAACGTCTGCATACATGAAATGAAATGCGAACATTATTTTGAAAGCAATAATTAATAATAAATAAGTATTGTTCCTGTTCGGTATGAATTTTAGCGTACTGACGTTTCACCTGTCTTTTGCAGGAAAATATCGGGCAGGAGGCTGATTTTCTCCTTTAGAAACGACATCAAACTCTCACCCGACGACAAAAAAGTGGCACAGGGCGTCATCATAGACTTTGATCTGGACTTTGAACCAGTGAAGATGGACTATGTGGAGCACCTACTGAAGTTGATCAATTCAGAAGAAACAGAATGTCTGAAAACAATACTCACCTTCAAAAGCAAAGAAAACACCGACAGCTCAATAGTAAAGACCGTACAGACGCAGTCAATGGTTCTGACAACAGAAGGAAATCTCATCGGTGCTTCGCTACAAGAGGCCCCAACAGGCACATCCAGGAGGGTACCACTTTCACGAACGCAATGACACAAAATGAAGCGTCGCAAGATCCTGATGCAAGACAACTTGGAGAAAAGGATAACCGAAGAGGCAGCTTCAGCAGATAAAAGGATGTCATTCTCCAGCATCCAATAAAGCGGATAAAAGCCGAGCTAGTGGTAGAGCCTACTTTACCAGAATACGCATCAATCGGTCCCCACGAGGATCGCATCACAGTTCTAGTAATACAAAGTCAAGAAGATCAGCAGGAAATCGAGCCTTACATTCCACGATTTGTTAAACAAAGACAACTATAGATAATCTCAGAAGATGAACTGGAGAAATTTCAGAGGGTTCAAAAGCAGAATTTTGAGCACTTTGAAAGAATTCATGGAAGGTATGTCAACATTCTAAAAGGACTAGAGCTGCACACAGATGTGTTCTCGAATGAAGAACAGAGGAGCATAGTTGATTGTATCTTTTACCTGAAAGACTTAGGCAGGCAGACCGTTTAAGAAAGAAGACATTTTGAACCCCAGAAATGGATGCGGGATAAGGGACAGATCACTATTCAGTGTGGTTGCTGCTACAACTACGCTCATGACAAGAAAGGGAATCCTCTGGGCATCCTAAGAAAAGAGGTAGATCCGATGCCCTTGATGATAAAGAAAATGATTATAAAGATATGGTTTCTTGGCACATCTTACCAGCGGATTATGTGTCTAACAACTGTATCATCAATACTTATGAAGAAGAGGATTGTATCCCACCACATATAGACCATCACGATTTTCTGAGATTGTTTTGCACAGTTTCCTTCCTCAGCAAGTGCAACATCATGATGGGAAAAGTTGCGGGTCGTTGGCTCGAGTGAATTTCGTGGGCTAGTAGAGATCCCTCTACAAGTTGGATCAGTGTTAGCACTTAAAGGAAACGGAGCCAATCTGACAAAATTTCAGGAGTGTCACGGAGGAGAGTATCCATCACTTTCAGAAAGATGGATGACAGCAAAGCACCCTTTGGATACCATCCTGACCCGAACCTTGAAGGGTTACAGCCTCTAGAGTTGTGAGACAGCACACCTCTAAGCGTGTACGAGGGGACTTTTCCCTCGGAGTTTGTCTTGGGAGGAGGGTTAGTCTCTATACAATTTCAGACGGCTTATAAAAACATTGGACATGAGGAAGAACCGATAAGTTACAAGCAAGGACCGCATTATACAGACAAATGTTACTCATATGTATCATTTGATGTTCATCAGAATAGCACATTCAGATTATGTTTTGATGTATCTGATTTCAGAATATCAATAAAGTCTACTTTTGTAATATTGTGCAATTGATTAATGTCGTTAAGTTGAATCCTTGATTCAGTTTTCCAAATACTAACGAACAAGGAACGATACGCAAAGATATGCATTAAAGAACACGCAAAATAATGTTGACAACAACATAAAATTAAACAACTTTCAAAACTCAAAAAATGAAATAATGACCAAACTCGACAAAGGAAACAATAATCTAATTTCATATGAATCTGTACTTATCCATAAAATAACACAAGTCAAGTGTTCTAAAGTCAAACCAATAAAAAAGCAACCATTTCAAATCCAGATTTCGACCTGGCTAGGTTGAGCCTTCTCAATCTATTGACACCGACATCCCTATCCTCGGACCAAGGTTTCCCACCACATGAACACTAGGCCCCCCATTTCATGAAGAAGAGGTTTACTGGTTTTATTGACATAAAATCGCACTCTTTTCAGTTCTCCGTATCTTTTAGTGTAAACCCCTTGTTGGTAGTCTCCAAATTTTGACGTAAATTCCTTGTTGGTGGTCCCTAAGTTCTGACATAAATCTCTTGTTGATGGTCTCCAAATTCTGGCGTAAATTCCTTGTTGGTGGTCCCTAAATTTTGACGTAAATCCCTTGTTGGTGGTCCCTAAATTGACGTAAATCCCTTGTTGTTAGTTTTCAAATTTTGACATAAATCACTTGTTGGTGGTCTCAAAATTCTGACGTAAATCCCTTGTTAGTGGTCCCTAAATTTTGGCATAAATCCCTTGTTGGTGGTCCCTGAGTTCTGACATAAATCTCTTGTTGGTGGTCTCCAAATTCTGGCGTAAATCCCTGGTTGGTGGTCCCTAAATTCTGGCATAAATCCCTTGTTGGTGACCGTTCCTTTCTGACGTAAATCCCTTGTTGGTGGTTCATAAATTTTAACATAAATCCCTTATTGGTTGTCTCCAAATTCTGATATAAATTCCTTGTTGGTGGTCTCTAAATTCTAGCGCAAATCCCTTGTTGGTGGTTCCTAAGTTCTGATGCAAATCCCTTGTTGGTGGTCTCCAAATTCTAGCATAAATCTTTTGTTGGTGGTCTCCAAATTCTAGCATAAATCTCTTGTTGGTGGTCTCCAAATTTTGGCACAAATCCCTAGTTGGTGGTTACTAAATTTTAGCATAAATCCCTTGTTTGTGGTCGTCCCTTTCTGACGTAAATCCCTTGTTGGTGGTCGTCCCTTTCTGACGTAAATCCCCTGTTGGTATCCCCAAGTTTTAACATAAATCCCTCGTTGGTGGTCTTCCCTTTATAGCGTAAACCCCTTGTTGGTGACCCTCTTTCTGAAGTAAACCCCTTGTTGGTGGCACTTTTCTAACATAAATCCCTTATCGGTGGCCCTATTACGGCGTGAACCTCTTGTTGGTGACCCCCTTTCTGGCGTAAACAGTTTGTCGGTGGCCCTCTTCTGGCGTGAATCCCATATTGGTGGCCGTCTCTTTTGGCGTAAATCCCTTGTTGGTGGCCCCGTACTTCATTTCTCAACATGATCTCCTCACTCAATTAAATTTACAACAATCAAATCAAATGACGTAAACAAAACAATCAAACAACGTAAACATGTGGTGAATCCCTTCATCACCAGCCAAATTGCCAAAATTATTTAAAAAAAAAAGTTGACCAACAATCCCTTGTAACTTTTGTGTTACAATTACAGAGGAGACAAAACAAGCAAAATGTGCTTATGGGAGACGAAACCTCCCATTCAACGTGAAACAAAAGAAAGCATGAGAAGTTGTTTGGCGAGAGAGAGAAGCCAAGCGTGAGCAAAGGAACAAACCTTAATCGATTTGTAGTAGGGTGCGCAATGGAGATGAGCAAACTACAAAAGGAGACGGCATCGAGCAAGCGAGGGAGGCATCTCTGTGCGAGATTGATGATGCTAGGCATCAAACCTAAGAGCATCAAAGTCCTGCGAAGTGAGGCGATGGGGAGCGGGCTTCAAAGCCTTTCAAATGAGACATTGGTTGTAGCTTGGTCTAACAAGACTGGTGTCAGAGTGGATTTCAACTGGTTGATCATTTGTGAGCTAGAGCATTAGCATCAAACACAAAACACGAGAGTATTTTTTGGTGTTCAGCAAGTGTGCTAGGCTCTAATCGCAAGATAAAGATAGTATGTGACGTTTAAGACAAGCATGCAGTTGATCATAAATACTTAATTGAATCCAAGCATGCTTGTTAAACACAAACAACACTCTTTTGCTCAATCGTCGAAGTTGATGCTCCAGCTTGCAAAAGATCAGCCAACTCAAATTGACTCTAGCACAACTCTAGTTCAACCACGCTATAACTGTGCCCTGTTTGCAAGGCTTCAAAGCTTGTTTCCCCTTATCTCACTTTGCAAGGCTTCGACACTCTAGGGCCCAACCCCTAGCGTCACAGATCTCACACAAAGACATCATTCTCACCTGCTTGACGACTACGCCTCTTGTACTTGCTCATTTTCGTTGCATACTTTGTTACAAAGCGATTGAGATTTGCTCCTTTGCTCATGCTTGGTTTTACTCTCTTGATGATCGATATTCCACGCTCTCTTTCCATCATAGAAGTTGTTTCCTTTCGATTGGGGGGTTTCGCCTCCTTTTAAGCATGGATTTCTCACTTTGCCTCCATCATAATTGTAAAACAAGGGTTACAAGGGATTTAAAAACCAAGCATTAAAAAGAGTTATGTATAAGATGATAGAAATACAACAATGAGGGAAACACCCAAGGAGATGCAACGAGCATAGAAAATGAGAAACACAAATAAGAGGAGAAAAGCGTGCATGTGTGTTGCATGAGCGAGAAAGGTTAATAGAGCGTAACAAATCACGAGTAAGGCTGTCTATATAGTAAACTGAGGGTCACCCCTCTCTATGCCCAATTTAAGATACAAAAACTAACGTCAAGCAAAAGAGTAGATAATCAATGGAAGCACAAGGCCATAACATTGATGAAGGAATTTTTTTTTTTTTCAAAGGTCATTTATTTTAGTTGAATGATATTAGATATTGTAAGCTTTGATTAAATTTTGATATAGTTTAGAACCTGCAAGTTAGTAGATATGGTCACATGTTATAGGCATTTCTAAGCATTTAATGGAGTTTTTAGAAAAAGTACTGATTTTACTAAACAGTAACATTAATCATATGCTAATAACAAGGGCTCAAGTTATCTTCATTTTGATTTCAGTATTAAGTGGTACATCCTGAAATATGGTTGCGCCAGCTATCCCAAGATGATAAAAAACTATTCATTGCCCATCATGTTGTGAAAAAATTCACACTTGAGAGCAGTGATGCGCACAAGAATGAGAAAATAATCTACAATAAAAGAAAAAAAAGAGCAGTGATGCAAATTTTTATGAAGTTTGTGTGGCTCGATAAGATACTCTTGCATTCACAACAGATTAGAAAAAAATATCCACTAGCTGAATACAAAAGCAAGATTACAATTATTTGCTCATCCAATAGTTATTCTTGCTTTAATCTCACAAAATTTATTTGCTTTCATTCCCTCTCCAAGCTTAAGCATGATTTCTCCATCAACTATACTCACCAAAGATAAAGAAAATCCGTTGCCTCCTCTTTTGAATCATCTGGTAAGCTACCAACAGCTATGAAAAACATCAATTTATTCTTATACAAAACATTTTGCTTCCAAATATCACAATTAGCCCTTCGTTGCTCAATATTGACCTCCCAACAAAGAAATTCCTATTGTATGAAATCGATGAGTATAAATATCAACCTCCAATCATTCCACTACCCACCAATCCTAACTCTGCTTGTAACCTTGGTTGAAGGAAAAGAATGTAGCGACAGCTTGCAACCATTGATTTATTCTCTTCTTATAAAACAACATATGATGTTAAGTATGAAAGATTAGATTTGAATGAATGAAACCTTCAAAACCAAATCTTATAATGGTTGAATAAAGTTGGACTCTACAACCTCAAATATAATACTCTTTGGAATAAAAAATAAGTGATTTCTTCCCACCTTAACTATTTTGCTTAATTCTAGAAATAGATCAATAATGTTGCAAATTCAATACAGAAATCTTCATGTTGAGCATGAATTCAGAAAAATATCAATCCAATCTAGCTTCCACACTTCTTTTCAAAATGACATGTTTCCACTATAGATCGGAGTAATTATTTTTTCCCGCGAACTATAAATTAGCTCAAATTTTTAAAATTGAAACAAGGCTGACATTTTAGAGTTCACCGACGATGATATCATAAAAAGAATAATCCTATCTCTTCTTGCACTATTTCAAGAATGAAATCTTTTAATTTTATTGCCTTCTTGATTTTTTTCTTTTTATTTTATTATTAATTTTTTTGGGTGTAAAATCTTTGCTAATAGATTTAGCTAATATTCTATGTTATAGTTAGATAACAACAATATAATAGTAAAAATTCATTGCAACACACATTATAGATCAATGCCTAAACCATCCAGAAAGTTATAATTCATTCACACAAAATACCAAATTATGAAACTTTTTNTCACTATAGATCGTAGTAATTTTTTTTAAAATTAGCTCAAATTTTTAAAATTGAAACAAGGCTGACATTTTAGAGTTCACCGAGGATGATATCATAAAAAGAATAATCCTATCTCTTCTTGCACTATTTCAAGAATGAAATCTTTTAATTTTATTGCCTTCTTGATTTTTTTTCTTTTTATTTTATTATTAATTTTTTTGGGTGTAAAATCTTTGCTAATAGATTTAGCTAAAATTCTATGTTATAGTTAGATAACAACAATATAATAGTTAAAATTCATTGCAACACACAATATAGATCAATGCCTAAACCATCCAGAAAGTTATAATTCATTCACACAAAATACCAAATTATGAAACTTTTTTATTTAATTCAATAATTTTTTTCTCATGCTTAAATGTTATTCGAATTTCTAATTATTTTTTGCTTATTTTTAGCTGCAGGTTTCATCCTAGCATTTCTAATAGCTTTTAACTGTCTTTCAAGTCTTTCAATAATAAATTTACGAAAGACAAAACCATTCTGCATTTAAAACCTCCAAGATAGGTTCCTCATTATTGTAGGGCAAGTCAATCATAGGCTTTACAATTTAAAAGAGCTATCAAATATTTGCATGATGCATATTTTCTTATCGCATCTTTTTTCTTTGGCAAACTGCATATTTTAAACAACACCAAGACTATCTTTATAGATTATATTAACACTAAACAATTTAAGATTTTATAACGCCTAACATACATTATTTTTCAAGGAATTGATNCTTCAAGTTTTTCAATAATAAATTTACGAAAGACAAAACCATTCTGCATTTAAAACCCCCAAGATAGGTTCCTCATTATTGTAGGGCAAGTCAATCATGGGCTTTACAATTTAGGACAGCTATCAAATATTTTCATGATGCTTCTTTTTTTATCGCGTCTTTTTTCTTTGGCAAACTGCATATTTTAAACAACACCGAGCCTATCTTCATAGATTATATTAACACTAAACAATTTAAGATTTTATAACGCCTAACATACATTATTTTTCAAAGAATTGATAATAATCTGAAGTGTTTCAAACAAATAATAGCCAATTGATACAGTTGAACTTTAAACATGGTCTACTTCTAAACATCTTAATAGTCATCACATCCAAGCATATGATCTTACACCTTCAAACAAATATGATGTGTAAATTAAAAAAGGCAAAACATGGTCTTGAGCAATACACAAAGGTATGGTTTAGCTATTTCACAAAAATCATATATGAAATGGGAGATAAACAAAGCTAAGGAGATCATTCAATCATCATGATACATTCTAAACAGCAACAACAACAACAACAAACCTTTATTTCACTAAGTGGGGTCGGCTACATGAATCCTTTTTCTCCATTGCGTCCTATTGAGTGTCATATTTTTAAAAAAATTAAAAAATCATTTCTATTATTTATAATGATAATATAATTGTTATATGTGATGCCAATAAAAAAAATATTTAATAAGGAAAAAATTATCATAGAGTTTGAAATAAGAAAATTTGGCGAGTTTAAATATTTCCAAGTTAGAAAAGCAGACAATAAAAAAAAATTGTTCCCTCAACCTAAAAAAATAAAGATAGAATCTTTTGATAAAATATGAATGATTAAGTGCAAATCTGTAAAACCCTAACTAAATCAAGTTAGAAACCGAATATAAATTAAAAATGAAAAGAGGTTGACATTAGATAGTATCAAAGATTAGTTGAAAAAAATAAGTATCAATCTCACATAGAGCTGTAAACGAGTCGAGCTTGAGCGAGCTCAGGCTTAGCTCGTGTTCGGCTCGTTCGAAATAGCTCGTGTTCGAAATCGGCTCGTNATAAAACAACATATGATGTTAAGTATGAAAGATTAGATTTGAATGAATGAAACCTTCAAAACCAAATCTTATAATGGTTGAATAAAGTTGGACTCTACAACCTCAAATATAATACTCTTTGGAATAAAAAATAAGTGATTTCTTCCCACCTTAACTATTTTGCTTAATTCTAGAAATAGATCAATAATGTTGCAAATTCAATACAGAAATCTTCATGTTGAGCATGAATTCAGAAAAATATCAATCCAATCTAGTTTCCACACTTCTTTTCAAAATCACATGTTTCCACTATAGATCGTAGTAATTTTTTTTTCCCGCGAACAATAAATTAGCTCAAATTTTTAAAATTGAAACAAGGCTGACATTTTAGAGTTCACCGAGGATGATATCATAAAAGAATAATCCTATCTCTTCTTGCACTATTTCAAGAATGAAATTTTTTAATTTTATTGCCTTCTTGATTTTTTTCTTTTTATTTTATTATTAATTTTTTTGGGTGTAAAATCTTTGCTAATAGATTTAGCTAATATTCTATGTTATAGTTAGATAACAACAATATAATAGTAAAAATTCATTGCAACACACATTATAGATTAATGCCTAAACCATCCAGAAAGTTATAATTCATTCACACAAAATACCAAATTATGAAACTTCTTTATTTAATTCAATAATTTTTTCTCATGCTTAAATGTTATTCGAATTTCTAATTATTTTTTGCTTATTTTTAGCTGCAGGTTTCATCCTAGCATTTCTAATAGCTTTTAACTGTTTTTCAAGTCTTTCAATCATAAATTTATGAAAGACAACCATTCTGCATTTAAAACCTCCAAGATAGGTTCCTCATTATTGTAGGCAAAGTCAATCATAGGCTTTACAATTTAGGACAGCTATCAAATATTTTCATGATGCTTCTTTTTTTATCGCATCTTTTTTTCTTTGGCAAACTGCATATTTTAAACAACACCAAGCCTATCTTTATAGATTATATTAACACTAAACAAGTTAAGATTTTATAACGCCTAACATACATTATTTTTCAAAGAATTGATAATAATCTCAAATGTTTCAAACAAATAATAGCCAATTGATACAGTTGAACTTTAAACACGGTCTACTTCTAAACATCTTAATAGTCATCACATCCAAGCATATGATCTTACACCTTCAAAACAAATATGATGTGTAAATTAAAAAAGGCAAAACATGGTCTTGACAATACACAAAGGTATGGTTTAGCTATTTCACAAAAATCATATATGAAATGGGAGATAAACAAAACTAAGGAGATCATTCAATCGTCGTGATACATTCTAAACAACAACAACAACAAACCTTTATTTCACTAAGTGGGGTCGGCTACATGAATCTTTTTTCTCCATTGCGTCCTATTGAGTGTCATATTTTTAAAAAAATTAAAAAATCATTTCTATTATTTATAATGATACTATAATTGTTATATGTGATGCCAATAAAAAAAATATTTAATAAGGACAAAATTATCATAGAGTTTGAAATAAGAAAATTTGGCAAGTTTAAATATTTCTAAGTTACAAAAGCAGACAATAAAAAAAAATTGTTCTCTCAACCTAAAAAAATAAAGATAGAATCTTTAGATAGAAATATGAATAATTAAGTGCAAATCTGTGAAACCCTAACTAAATCAGGTTAGAAACTGAAAATAAATTAAAAATGAAAAGAGGTTGACATCAGATAGTATCAAAGATTAGTTGAAAAAAATAAGTATCAATCTCACACCTATCATAACATAATTTTTATTGTATCACAAAAAACAATTATGCACAAACCAAAGAAAATTCATCATTAAACTGCTTAAAGAGCACTTAGATATCTAAGATCAACACTTGAAAAAGGATTCGCCATAGGAAATAAAAACCCTACGATTTGAAGGTTATTCTGTTGTTGACACAAAGTCATCAATGGATAAAAAATTCACTTCACCATATTCTACACTATTGAGAGCAATTTCAGAAATATGGAGAAACAAGAAATAACCCCTAGTCTCAAAGTTAAGTGCAAAATTTGAATTTGGAGCAGTTGCTCTCTTAAACACTTATACACTAAAATTATATAATAAGGTTTAAAAAGTGAATGAAAAAGACCTATGAAGATATATTGTGAGTTTGTAATAATAAATTTGTCATCAACATCACACAAAATTGAATGCAACATGATCAAAGAAAATATATATCGAGTGGGACAAACATTTCATAAAAGAGAATTTAGAAAGTGAGTTAACTTACAATCCAGATGTTTAAATGGGAAGTAAACTCATTAGCATATTTACCAAAAAATTTTTGCAACAATGCATTTAAAAATATATTAAATAAACTTGAAAACTACCATCCAATTTGATGACAAGTGTTAAATATTAGGAGTGATAAATAAGGAATAAAAAAAACCATGAATTAATGTGCTTAACATAGAATTAGAGTGCAACAAACTCATATACTTAACATGAAACAAAGAATTTCAGGGTTTCTCCCTTCGCCCACCAACCATTAAAGAGAATATTAGACAACAATTGTAACCTTTAAATTCTCCATAATAAGTACTTTCTAATTATTTTCTATATAGTTTTAGGAATAAATTTCAATTGCGAGGGATGGACAAAGCAAGTTTTTAGCCATTTTTCCCTTATATTCTCCCTTATATCAAGTTTTTAGCCATTTTTCCGTTATATCAGCTAGGGAAAATGAAACTAATATTCTCGTAAGAAAACATTATGAAATATGTTAATAGCAAACCTGAAAAAGTTATTATCCTAGGACCAACTTAAGGATAACCATGACTATAGTTGTCAACTTATGCAGTAAAGTAAATGTTGAAGTGTAGTTCAAAATAAATTTGTTATTGTAATCTACTCTGTATAGCAAAAAGAATTTTGTTGTACACATGCAGCTCTTCGAAATTTTTGCCATCTCAACTTATCAATTTATCAAACCATAGATTCAGGTCAGAATTTTATCAAATACAAACAGAGATTCCAAACCTACTACCAATAGTACTGTAAGCTTTCATCATGTCATCAATTATCATCAGATTTCTAAGCATACTCTTCCCCCTTGCTAATATTCTAACATTACAAAGTTGTAAGAGAACGAATGAATCCAAGTGACTGTCAAAGGATGTGAGTTACAGTAGGCCTAATATAAGATATATTCTAACTTCCACACGCCATATGATATATTTTAGCCCAATCAGATAAGATATGTTCTAACCTCCACACAATATGTTTCATTTTAGTCAAACCTTGCATGCCCTTTATCAAGATTTGGGGATTTAACCAAATTTATGGCTGCAAATCTAACATATACTTGTTGCTTATCTTGACATTTTAAAGAATTTAGATTTTTTTTTTGTTGCTCATGTTTGTAAAGACCGGCTCAAAAAGTGAAACCTGAATAAAATAATTGGGATTAAGCACGGGATCATCCATTTCTCATTTATTTTGTTCGCTTTTATCTCTTGATGCTCTTTCCGAGCTATTAATGATTGTGATTTTCATTATCATAACAAGAGATCTGAATCATACATCAACTTCAAGGAATAATAGGTACAATTCACAATCAAAATGTACCGAACTTCTCTATAACCTCTCTTAATGTTCTTTTACATTGAATTTAGTAAGCAATAGGCCTTTTACCAACCGCTTTCTATAATTACCTTATGCTCCACCATTTTAACCGTTTTTAAGCTAATTTACAATAATAAAAAATTTGGGATATATCTCTATCCTAAACAAAAATAAGAAAAAGTATATAAGAAGATAAACAAATGTTACAATTGATAGTTTTAACAGGCCACTAAAGCTGAAACCTAAGCATAACACGAGCCTACTTGTTTTGATTAGGAAGAATATATAGAAATCAAATTATAAGAATGGAGTTTAGTTCCAAGATGGATCCGCCTTAGCAAAGTAGCAATGTATGTTGATGATAATGATTATCAAATATCAACTAAATAGAAGGAGATGGTATTTTAAACTGAGCCAGTATATAGGAAGAAAAGGATGTTTAAAGTTATATGTTTTAGCAATGTATGTTTATATTATGATTCACGCATCTTTGTAAACAGATGGATAATTTGATATGGTGACGACCAAATTGAAGATATAGGAACTATAAATATGGCAAAAACTAGAGACAGACAAAAAGGGACTAGCACAACATGAAATAACACCTCATCTACACAAATTGAAAATATAATTAGGATTTGTAAATTTGAGTAGGGTTAAATCTAAGGATGCATCATAATAATATCTTTTCTTCTAAGAAATATTTGGAAGCAATAATNACCGAGGTGTTAGATATTTGCATACATAAGGATTATGTGATATGAATGTAAAAAGCAAAATCTAGGTGCTACATATTCAAATATATATGGATCCAGTGATATGTGTGTAAGAAAAACTCAACATTACAGATGCTATATGGATTTATTTGTGTAAGAATAAAAGAACATCATAGGTGAAGAATGCGATTTGTCAGATCATATTGATGAAGATTTCGCAGAAATCCTAGCGGTTGAGACTAAAGCCTCTGCGTTGTCGCGCGATGCTCCTTCGCCCACCGAGGAGAACACCGATGATGAGCTACAGAGGGCCATTCGACAAAGAGATGAACTCCTTCGCCCATCGAGGAGAACGCCGATGATGAGCTACAGAGGGTCATCCGACAAAGGGATGAACATATCATCCGGATGGAGAAAAGAATGGATGAGATGATGACCGTTATAACCACACTTTAGAGTCGACCTCAATCCCTGAAAGCAGTCTCTCTAAAAGTAAATCAACCATAAATCATTCATATTGCATATGAAATAAAAAGTAAACCCAGAACACAATGTCGGAAAAGGACATCAAACAAATGGTTGAATAACAAGTCATGGAAGCTTTGGCACAATCCAAGGGAGGAGCATTTATTCCAAAGGATAGACAATATCCAGAGGAATTCGATGCAGTGTCGTACCCAAAGGGCTTTGTACCACCTACATTCAAAACATTTTATGGAACAGGAAACCCCAGTTAGCATGTTGCACACTTCCGAGCAAGCTGCTGCAACGCTGGGGTAGCGAAGCAGTATTATTCCGCCAGTTTGTGAGCTATCTCTCAGGGGTCGGTTTTGATTGGTATGCAGAACTGTTTAATGGGTCAATAAAGACATTCACAGAGCTAGAGAACATGTTTGTCAAGAGATTCACTGGATCTCAGCACCATATCACCGTCGGTGATCTCGTGGTGGAGCAACAAAAGCAGACAGAGACTCTAGTGGAATACATTCTGCGGTGGAGGAATCTAAGTATGAAGTGCAATCCACAATTGCAGGAGTAGTATGCAATTGAGAGCTTATTCAAGAGCATTCATGGTCCGAGAGCTTTCCTACTCAAAGGATTTACAATCAAAACATTTGAAAAGCTGCTCAGTAAAGCTGCAAACCTACAAGAGGAGGCTATGCAACTCGGATTTCTGGAAAAAGTTAACAAACCGAAGCCAGCAAAGACATTCAAAAAGAGATCTGGGACGGTAGCAGTAGTTGACAAAGGCAAGCAGCCAATGCAGATTTATAATCAAAACATTTGAAAAGCTGCTCAGTAAAGCTGCAAGCCTACAAGAGGAGGCTATGCAACTCGGATTTCTGGAAAAAGTTGACAAACTGAAGCCAGCAAAGACATTCGAAAAGAGATCTGGGACGGTAGCAGTGGTCGACAAAGGCAAGCAGCCAATGCAGATTCAAGTATAACAACCTCGGCAAACGGACCAACATCCACAAACCACCCAGCAGTTTGGTCAACAACACAACCAGCAGTACCAACAAGAAACTTACCGCACAGACAGAGGGCAAGGTCCTTCCATGGCTGACTGACAGAACAGTCTACTCCTTCAAAGATGAGGCAGTGGGAAAGATGTTCAGAAATTTGATTAAGAAGTCCGAGTTCATTTTGCTAGAGCCAAAGAAACCAGACGAAGTTGGCAAGACGGATCACCCCACATACTGCCCATACCACAGATTGCTCGGGCACACAATAGAAAATTGTTTTAGTTTCAAAGGATGGCTCGAGAGAAACTATGGGAACGAGAATATCAGAATTCTGAATAAATATCTGAAAGAACTTGAAAAAAGGTTCGGACAATGTGATTTCGGCTGGGCCCATAGTTTTGATCGACCCCTATGTAACAGAAGCTGGATGGAGCATGATCTAGACTAGATCCTCTAAGAAAATCCTGGATCAAATTCAGGCAGCCTCAGCACAAGCCTTCGTCTAGAGCCTACAACCTACCAGGCCAGCGCCGTCGAGCACACCGGAGAAGTCACCTCCGCAAGAGAAAAAGAAAAAAAATTTCAAGAGGGTAGAGATTGTTAGCGCGAAGAGTAGAGTAGAGGATGTTTTTTCACGATTGGTTGTTTCGAATTTAGGAGAGAAATCCCTCAAATCATTCACTTTGTCTGATTATTTATGTCCCTCCGGGGTCACGTAATGCAAAGAATTTTAATTTTGACTACGTTCTTACTATTTATAGTTACGTAACTAACAACCGATCTAATACTAATTTTGATTCTCTCGATGATCCTCAAATTATACCAAATCCTAATGAACTTATTAACATGGCTAAAGAAGACATTTACGATACGGTATGACAACTCAGATAGCGAAGCATCCGTTTTTGAGTTCCAAGGATTGCCAGTTGCGATTGAGTTAGAGTTATCAGATTTCAAACACAACGCCAGAAGAGCCAACCAACACCCCAAAAAAGAAACCTCCAGGCCCAACCCAAGTGATGGAAGAAATAACATAGGTATATTTGAGTAGAGGAAAGGTGTTACCACCAATAATGGGTCCAGTTGTGAAAGAAAAACAAAAACCTGTTGGGTCTAGCTACGAAAGAAAAACAAATACCTGCTCATGAAGAGCCAGCTTCATCGATGAAAGAGACACATGTTCAGCAGGAATCCGAAGGCTAGAATAACAGAGTGAAATATAATGTTCTAGCTCATCTTCGGAAGTTGTCAGCCAAACTAAGCATTTACGATGCTCTGATCATTTCAAAGGAGATGAGAGAAGTTCTGGTTAGGGCTTTGCTCGACCCAGAGATTTGCTTAGCTCAGTTGGCTAGCAGCTCTGTGAACGAGGTTTGTTCGTTAAAGAAACAGTCTGGTGTTACTTTTACAGATGATGACTCGTTGCTCGGGACAGCCGACCACAACAAATCCCTCTACATTTCTGTGAGCATCGACAAACTCACACTCTCTAGGGTGTCAGTTGATCCAGGAGCATCAATTAACTTAATGAATCTACGAATGTTAGCCTACTTGGACATTAACACCCGTAAGCTTTCAACTGACAAGATGATATTAAGAGGCTTCAATCAAAAAGGAGAAAGAACACTCAGATAGATAACATTATCAATGACGATCGGTGAACTAATGACGACCACAAAATTATCGATAACACTTGAATTATCGATAACACTGGCATCTCGAAAGTTAATCTGTTGTAATATGCAATGACCAGACCGTCCCTTTCTGGTAGATTGACGAGATGATGATATTATTACAATTCGATATAACTTTTATACATTTTTGTGTAGTCAAGGGACAAATTTAAGCAGACATCCTCGCAGCACATCCATTGTCAGTTGACTCTCCCCTCAATGACGACTTGCCTGACGAACAAGTAATGGACATACTACATCTCAATGCTCAACATTGGGAAATATACTTCGATGGAGCTTCGTCAGCTCGAAGAGATATAAATTCACAGACAGTAATCCCTGACAGAGCAGGAATCGGCCTAATCTTTTTACACCCGATCGAGGGATGTTAAGATACTCTTACCACCTGATAGAACCTTGTAAAAATAATGAGGCAGAATACGAAGCCCGAATAACGAGATTAGAGTTAGCAATTTTAATGGAAATAACATACCCCGTCATCTATGAAAATTCATAATTTGTCATTCACAGGTAGTCGGACAGTATAAGATTCTGAAGCCCAGACTAGAACAGTACCGTCGCTACACAATGAAGTTGTTGGAACAGATTCTCAATGTGATGTACATAATTCCCCGAGGTGACAATTCTTATGCAGATACTTTAACCAAACTAGATAAGGAGTTTGCATGCCCTCCGAAAGATTTCATCGATGTTACGATACAAGAATGTCAAGTTTTATCTCAGATCGACATGGATATCATCCATAAACAAGGACATGAAGATACGGTAGTGGCAGTCGCCGAGGATGAAAAAGATTGGCACCATCCGTTTGTTGAGCACTTACATACCGGAACACTGCCAGAAGATAGATCAAGATGAGGGCATTATCATATGCCCTAGTTAGCAGCATGTTATATAAAAGATCATTCGATCAAATGTGATTAAGATGTTCAAGCAAATCAGAAGCACAATATATCGTCAAAGAAGTACATGTAAGATTATGTGGTGCCCACCAATCAAGTCCAAAAATGAAAATGAAAATCAAGAGAACGTGTTACTATTGGCCAGCAATGATGGATGATTGCATGGAAATTGCCAGAAATTGTCATCAGTGTCAAGTGCGTTGAGTGGTCTTGCATCAACCTCCAAATGTGCTACACCTAACGATCATATCGTGGTCACCGATTCATACTCGCAGATATAGTGGGTATGATAGAACCTCCATCTTCTAAAGGGCACCGATTCATACTCGCAGCAGCAGACTATTTTTCGAAATAGGTAAAGGCTGTGTCGTTGAGGGAATTCATGAAGCACAGCGTTCTTCAATTTTTCAAGACTAAAATTGTCTACCACTTTAGTGTTCCCCACAGTGTCATTTCAAATAACGGTCCAACGTTCAAGCGTACAAAAATTAATAGTTTTGTCAAAAGGCATGGGTAGATTGGAGATATTTCACAATCTACTACCCCAAAAGCGAACGGGTTAGCAGAGGCCTCCAACAAGACTCTAATGCAAATCCTAAAGAAGACATTAGATGATAATAAGAGAGGATGACACGAGCAGTTACTAAAGACGTTATGGGTGTACAGGACAACGTTTAGACCCCGACTTAGTCTACACCCTACGCTCTGATGTATGGATCCGAGGCCATGCTTTCCTTGAAAGTGCAGTTACCCTGTCTCAGGATCGCCATAGCCAACAAAATCACGATAGAAGAGAACACCAAGCTCCGACTCGAAGAACTAGAAAGCCTCAAAGGGAAGCCAGTCGCAGCACAGAAGAACCACGAATTATACCAAGCAAAGATGACACAAACCCACGACAAGCTGGTCCGCCAAAGAACGTTCAAAGTCGGTGACTTAGTCCTAGTCCTCAGAAGACTCATTTTTGCACGCCGCAAGATATGAGAAAAATTTGAACTGACTTGAGAGGGACCTTCGTGGTCGAAAAAGTCTACTCCGGAGGATCCTACCAACAGATAGATTGCCAGGGTGAAAAGCCCATGTTGTCAACCAATGGGCGATATTTAAAAAAATACTACGCATTGTGACGATTCGAGGGACCCAATTGCGAATCCTGAGATACGTTGATGTGACAATTGTCTGTAATTGGGTCCAATAAATAAAATAAATAAAATGTAATGAAAATGATAAAATGAATTCTTCAAAATAAAATCACATTCTCTTCACATTGAAATATGAAATTCTCTGAAACTAATTAACGTCTACATACTTGAAATGAAATGCGAACATCATTTTGAAAGCAATAATTAATAATAAATAAGTATTGTTCATGTTCGGTATGAATTTTAGCATACTGACGTTTCTCTTGTCTTTTGCAGGAAAATGTCGGGTAGGAGGCTGATTTTCTCCTTTAGATACGACATCAAACTCTCACTTGACGACGAAAAAGTGGCACAAGGCGCCATCATAGACTTCGATCTGGACTTTGAACCAGTGAAGATGGACTATGTGGAGCACCTGTTGAAGTTGATCAATTCAAAAGAAACAGAATGTCTGAAAACAGTACTCACCTTCAAAAGCAAAGAAAACACCGATAGCTCAATAGTAAAGACCGTACAGATGCAGTCAATGTTTCTGACAACAGAAGGAAATCTCATCGGTGCTTCGTTACAGGAGGCCCCGACAGGCACATCCAAGAGGGTACCATTTTCACGAACACAGCGACACAACATGAAGCGTCGCAAGCTCCTGATGCAAGACAACTTGGAGAAAAGGATAACCGAAGAGGCAGCTTCAGCAGATAAAAGGATGTCATTCTCCAGCATCCAATAAAGCGGATAAAAGCCGAGCTAGTGGTAGAGCCTACTTTACCAGAATACGCATCGATCGGGCCCCACGAGGATCGCATCACAGTTCTGGTAATACAAAGTCAAGAAGATCAGCAAGAAATCAAGCCTTACATTCCATGATTTGTTAAACAAAGACAGCTATAGATAATCTCAGAGGATGAACTGGAGAAATTTCAGAGGGTTCGAAAGCAGAATTTTGAGCACTTTGAAAGAATTCGTGGAAGGTATGTCAACATTCTGGAAGGACTAGAGCTGCACACAGATGTGTACTCGAAGGACGAACAGATGAGCATAGTTGATTGTATCTTTCACCTCAAAGACTTAGGCAGGCAGACCGTTTAAGAAAGAAGACATTTTGAACCCCAGAAATGGATGCGGGGTAAGGGATGGATCACTACTCAGTGTGGTTGCTGCTACAACTACGCTCATGAAAAGAAAGGGAATCCTCCGGGCATCCTAAGATGAGGTAGATCTGATGCACTTGATGATAAAGAAAATGATTATAAAGATGGTTCCTTGACACATTTTACCAACGGATTATGTGTCTAACAACTGCATCATCAATATTTATGAAGAAGAGGATTGTATCCCACCACATATAGACCATCACGATTTCCTGAGATTGTTCTGCACAGTTTCCTTCCTCAGCAAGTGCAACATCATGATGGGAAGAGTTACGAGTCGTTAGCCCGAGTGAATTCCGTGGGCTACCTCTACCAGTTGGATCAGTGTTAGCACTTAAAGAAAACGGAGCCGATCTGGCAAAATTTCATAAGTTTCACGGAGGAGAGTATCCATCACTTTCAGAAAGATGGATGATAGCAAAGCACATTTTAGATACCATCCTGACCCGGACCTTGAAGGGTTACAGCCTCTGGAGTTGTGAGACAGCACACCTCTAAGCGTGTACGATGTCTTGGGAGGAGGGTTAGTCTCTATACAATTTTAGACGGATAAAAACACTAAACATGAGGAAGAACCGATAAGTTACAAGCAAGGACCGCATTATACAAACATATGATAATCATATGTATCATTTGATGTTCATCAGAATAGCACATTTAGATTATGTTTTGATGTATCTGATTTTAGAATATCAATAAAGTCTACTTTTTCCATATTGTGCGATTGATTAATGTCGTTAAGTTGAATCCTTGATTCAGTTTTGCAAATACTAACGAACAAGGAACGATACACAATGATATGCATTAAAGAACACGCAAAATAATGTTGACAACAACATAAAATTAAACAACTTTCAAAACTCAAAAAATGAAATAATGACCAAACTCGACAAAGAAAACAATAATTTAATTTCATACGAATTTGTACTTATCCATAAAATAACACAAGTCAAGTGTTCTAAAGTCAAAACAATAAAAAAGCAACCATTTCAAATCCAAATTTCGAGCTGGCTAGGTTGAGCCTTCTCAATCTATTGACACCGTCATCCTTATCCTCAGACCAAGGTTTCCCACCACATGAACACTAGGCCCCCCGTTTCATGAAGAAGAGGTTTACTGGTTTTATTGACATAAAACCGCACTCTTTTCAGTTCTCCTTCTCTTTTAGTGTAAACCCCTTGTTGATGGTCCCCAAATTTTGATGTAAATTCCTTGTTTGTGGTCCCTAAGTTCTGACGTAAATTCCTTGTTGGTGGTCCCTAAATTCTGGCGTAAATTCCTTGTTGGTGGTCCCTAAATTTTAACTTAAATCCCTTGTTGGTGGTCCCTAAATTGACATAAATCCCTTGTTGTTGGTTTCTAAATTTTGACATAAATCACTTGTTGGTGGTCTCAAAATTCTGACGTAAATCCCTTGTTAGTGGTCCTTAAATTTTGGCGTAAATCCCTTTTTAGTGGTCCCTAAGTTCTGACATAAATCTCTTGTTGGTGGTCTCCAAATTCTGGCGTAAATCCCTGATTGGTGGTCCCGAAATTCTGGAATAAATCCCTTATTGGTGACAGTTCCTTTCTGACGTAAATCCCTTGTTGGTGGTTCATAAATTTTAACATAAATCCTTTGTTGGTTGTCTCCAAATTCTGATATAAATTCTTTGTTGGTGGTCGCTAAATTATGGAACAAATCCCTTGTTGGTGGTTCCTAAGTTCTGATGTAAATCCCTTGTTGATGGTCTCCAAATTCTAGCTTAAATCTCTTGTTTGTGGTCTCCAAATTCTGGCATAAATCTCTTATTGGTGGTTCCTAAATTTTGGCACAAATCCCTAGTTGGTGGTTAATTTTGACATAAATCTCTTGTTGGTAGTCGTCTCTTTCTGACGTAAATCCGTTATTGGTGTCCCCATGTTTTGGCATAAATCTCTCGTTGGTGGCCTTCCCTTTCTAACGTAAACCCCTTGTTGGTGACCCTCTTTCTGAAGTAAACCCCTTGTTGGTGGTACTTTTCTAACATAAATCCCTTGTTGGTGGCCCTATTATGGCGTGAACCTCTTGTTGGTGACCCCCTTTCTGGCATAAACAGTTTGTTGGTGACCCTCTTCTGGCATGAATCCCATGTTGGTGGCCGTCTCTTTTGGCGTAAATCCCTTGTTGGTGGCCCCATACTTCCTTTCTCAACCTGATCTCCTCAATTAAATTTACAACAATTAAATCAAATGGCATAAACAAAACAATCAAACAACGTAAACATGTGCCGAATCCCTTCATCACCAGCCAAATTGCCAAATTGCCAAATTATTTTAGAAAAAAAAGTTGACCAACAATCCCTTGTAACTTTTGTGTTACAATTACAGAGAAGACAAAACAAGCAAAATGTGCTTATGGGAGACGAAACCTCCCATTCAACGTGAAACAAAAGAAAGCATGAGAAGTTGTTTGGCGAGAGAGAGAAGCCAAGCGTGAGCAAAGGAACAAATCTTAATCGATTTGTAGTAGGATGTGCAATGGAGATGAGCAAAGTACAGAAGGAGACGGCATCGAGCAAGCAAGGGAGGCATCTCTGTGCGAGATTGATGATGCTAGGCATCAAACCTAAGAGCATCAAAGTCCTGTGAAGTGAGGCGATGGGGAGCGGGCTTCAAAGCCTTTCAAATGAGACATTAGTTGTAGCTTGGTCTAACAAAACTGGTGTCAGAGTGGATTTCAACTGGTTGATCATTTGTGAGCTAGAGCATTAGCATCAAACACAAAGTATGAGAGTATTTTTTGGTGTTCAACAAGTGTGCTAGGCTCTAATCGCAAGATAAAGATAGTATGTGACGTTTAAGACAAGCATGCAGTTGATCATAAATACTTAATTGAATCCAAGCATGCTTGTTAAACACAAACAACACTCTTTTGCTCAATCGTCGAAGTTGATGCTCCAGCTTGCAAAAGATCAGCCAACTCAAATTGACTCTAGCACAACTCTAGTTCAACCACGCTATAACTGTGCCCAGTTTGCAAGGCTTCAAAGCTTGTTTCCCCTTATCTCACTTTGCACGGCTTTGACACTCTAGGGCCCAACCCTTGGCGTCACAGATCTCACACAAAGACATCATTCTCACCTACTTGACGACGGCGCCTCCCGTACTTGCTCATTTTTGTTGCATACTTTGTTACAAGGCGATTGAGATTTGCTCCTTTGCTCATGCTTGGTTTTACTCTCTTGTTGATCGATATTCCACACTCTCTTTCCATCATAGAAGTTATTTCCTTTCGATTGGGGGGTTTCGCCTCCTTTTAAGCATGGATTTCTCACTTTGCCTCCATCATAATTGTAAAACAAGGGTTACAAGGGATTTAAAAACCAAGCATTAAAAAGAGTTATGTATAAGATGATAGAAATACAACAATGAGGGAAACACCCGAGGAGATGCAACGAGCATAGAAAATGAGAAACACAAATAAGAGGAGAAAAGCGTGCATATGTGTTGCATGAGCGAGAAAGGTCAATAGAGCGTAACAAATCACGAGTAAGACTGCCTATATGGTAAACTGAGGGTCACCCCTCTCTATGCCCGATTTAAGATACAAAAACTAACGTCAAGCAAAAGAGTAGATAATTAATGGAATCACAAGGCCATAACATTGATGAAGGAATTTTTTTTTTTTTCAGAGGTCATTTATTTTAGTTGAATGATATTAGATATTGCAAGCTTTGATTAAATTTTGATATAGTTTAGAACCTGCAAGTTAGTAGATGTGGTCACATGTTATAGGCATTTCTAAGCATTTAATGGAGTTTTTAGAAAAAGTACTGATTTTACTAAACAGTAACATTAATCATATGCTAATAACAAGGGCTCAAGTTATCTTCATTTTGATTTCAGTATTAAGTGGTACATCCTGAAATATGGTTGCCCCAGCTATTCCAAGATGATAAAAAACTATTCATTGCCCATCATGTTGTGAAAAAATTCACACTTGAGAGCAGTGATGCGCACAAGAATGAGAAAATAATCTACAATAAAAGAAAAAAAAGAGCAGTGATGCAAATTTTTATGAAGTTTGTGTGGCTCGATAAGATACTCTTGCATTCACAACAGATTAGAAAAAAATATCCACTAGCTGAATACAAAAGCAAGATTACAATTATTTGCTCATCCAATAGTTATTCTTGCTTTAATCTCACAAAATTTATTTGCTTTCATTCCCTCTCCAAGCTTAAGCATGATTTCTCCATCAACTATACTCACCAAAGATAAAGAAAATCCGTTGCCTCCTCTTTTGAATCATCTGGTAAGCTACCAACAGCTATGAAAAACATCAATTTATTCTTATACAAAACATTTTGCTTCCAAATATCACAATTAGCCCTTCGTTGCTCAATATTGACCTCCCAACAAAGAAATTCCTATTGTATGAAATCGATGAGTATAAATATCAACCTCCAATCATTCCACTACCCACCTATCCTAACTCTGCTTGTAACCTTGGTTGAAGGAAAAGAATGTAGCGACAGCTTGCAACCATTGATTTATTCTCTTCTTATAAAACAACATATGATGTTAAGTATGAAAGATTAGATTTGAATGAATGAAACCTTCAAAACCAAATCTTATAATGGTTGAATAAAGTTGGACTCTACAACCTCAAATATAATACTCTTTGGAATAAAAAATAAGTGATTTCTTCCCACCATAACTATTTTGCTTAGTTCTAGAAATAGATCAATAATGTTGCAAATTCAATACAGAAATCTTCATGTTGAGCATGAATTCAGAAAAATATCAATCCAATCTAGTTTCCACACTTCTTTTCAAAATCACATGTTTCCACTATAGATCGTAGTAATTTTTTTTTCCCGCGAACAATAAATTAGCTCAAATTTTTAAAATTGAAACAAGGCTGACATTTTAGAGTTCACCGAGGATGATATCATAAAAGAATAATCCTATCTCTTCTTGCACTATTTCAAGAATGAAATTTTTTAATTTTATTGCCTTCTTGATTTTTTTCTTTTTATTTTATTATTAATTTTTTTGGGTGTAAAATCTTTGCTAATAGATTTAGCTATTATTCTATGTTATAGTTAGATAACAACAATATAATAGTAAAAATTCATTGCAACACACATTATAGATTAATGCCTAAACCATCCAGAAAGTTATAATTCATTCACACAAAATACCAAATTATGAAACTTCTTTATTTAATTCAATAATTTTTTCTCATGCTTAAATGTTATTCGAATTTCTAATTATTTTTTGCTTATTTTTAGCTGCAGGTTTCATCCTAGCATTTCTAATAGCTTTTAACTGTTTTTCAAGTCTTTCAATCATAAATTTATGAAAGACAACCATTCTGCATTTAAAACCTCCAAGATAGGTTCCTCATTATTGTAGGCAAAGTCAATCATAGGCTTTACAATTTAGGACAGCTATCAAATATTTTCATGATGCTTCTTTTTTTATCGCATCTTTTTTTCTTTGGCAAACTGCATATTTTAAACAACACCAAGCCTATCTTTATAGATTATATTAACACTAAACAAGTTAAGATTTTATAACGCCTAACATACATTATTTTTCAAAGAATTGATAATAATCTCAAATGTTTCAAACAAATAATAGCCAATTGATACAGTTGAACTTTAAACATGGTCTACTTCTAAACATCTTAATAGTCATCACATCCAAGCATATGATCTTACACCTTCAAACAAATATGATGTGTAAATTAAAAAAGGCAAAACATGGTCTTGAGCAATACACAAAGGTATCGTTTAGCTATTTCACAAAAATCATATATGAAATGGGAGATAAACAAAGCTAAGGAGATCATTCAATCGTCATGATACATTCTAAACAACAACAACAAACCTTTATTTCACTAAGTGGGGTCGGCTACATGAATCCTTTTGCTGCATTGCTTCCTATTGAGTGTCATATTTTAAAAAAAATTAAAAAATCATTTCTATTATTTAGAATGATAATATAATTGTTATATGTGATGCCAATAAAAAAAATATTTATAAGAAAAAAATTATCATAGAGTTTGAAATAAGAAAATTTGGCGAGTTTAAATATTTCCAAGTTACAAAAGCAGACAATAAAAAAAAATTGTTCTCTCAACCTAAAAAAATAAAGATAGGATCTTTTGATAGAAATATGAATGATTAAGTGCAAATCTGTGAAACCCTAACTAAATCAAGTTAGAAACCGAATATAAATTAAAAATGAAAAGAGGTTGACATTAGATAGTATCAAAGATTAGTTGAAAAAAATAAGTATCAATCTCACACCTATCATAACATAATTTTTATTGTATCACAAAAAACAATTATGCACAAACCAAATAAAATTTATCATTAAACTGCTTAAAGAGCACTTAGATATCTAAGATCAACACTTGAAAAAGGATTCGCCATAGGAAATAAAAACCCTACGATTTGAAGGTTATTCTGTTGTTGACGCAAAGTCGTCAATGGATAAAAAATTCACTTCACCATATTCTACACTATTGAGAGCAATTTCAAAAATATGGAGAAACAAGAAATAACCCATTTTCTCAAAGTTAAGTGCAAAATTTCAATTTGGAGCAGTTGCTCGCTTAAACACTTATACACTGAAATTATATAATAAGGTTTAAAAAGCGAATGAAAAAGACCTATGAAGATATATTGTGAGTTTGTAATAATAAATTTGTCATCAACATCACACAAAATTGAATGCAACATGATCAAAGAAAATATATATCGAGGGGGACAACCATTTCATAAAAGAGAATTTAGAAAGTGAGTTAACTTGCAATCCATATGTTTAAATGGGAAGTAAACTCATTAGCATATTTAACAAAAAAATTTTGCAACAATGCATTTAAAAATATATTAAATAAACTTGAAAACTATCATCCAATTTGATGACAAGTGTTAAATATTAGGAGTGTAAATAAGGAATAAAAAAACCATGAATTAATGTGCTTATCATAGAATTAGAGTGCAACAAACTCATATACTTAACATGAAACAAAGAATTCCAGGGTTTCTCCCTTCGCCAACCAACCATTAAAGAGAATTTTAGACAACAATTTTAACCTTTAAATTCTCCATAATAAGTACTTTCAAATTATTTTCTATATAGTTTAGGTATAAATTTCAATTGGGAGGGATGGACAAAGCAAGTTTTTAGCCATTTTTCCCTTATGTTTCCCTTATATCAAGTTTTTAGCCATTTTTCCCTTATATCAGCTAGGGAAAATGAAACTAATATTCTCGTAAGAAAACATCATGAAATATGTTAATAGAAAACCTGAAAAGGTTATTATCCTAGGACTAACTTAAGGATAACCATGACTGTAGCTGTCAACTTATGCAGTAAAGTAAATGTTGAAGTGTAGTTCAAAATAAATTTGTTACTGTAATATACTCTGTATAGCAAAAAGAATTCTGTTGTGCATATGCAACTCTTCGAAATTTTTGCCATCTCAACTTATCAATTTATCAAACCATAGATTCAGGGCAGAATTTTATCAAATACAAACAGATATTCCAAACCTACTACCAATAGTACTGTAAGCTTTCATCATGTCATCAGTTATCATCAGATTTCTAAGCATACTCTTCCCCCTTGCTAATATTCTAACATTACAAAGTTGTAAGAGAACGAATAAATCCAAGTAACTGCAAAGGATGTGAGTTACATTAGGCCTAACATAAGATATATTCTATCCTCCACACGCCATATGATATATTTTAGCCCAATCAGATAAGATATGTTCTAACCTCCACACAATATGTTTCATTTTAGTCAAACCTTGCATGCCCTTTATCAAGATTTGGGGATTTAACCAAATTTATGGCTGCAAATCTAACATATACTTGTTGCTTATCTTGACATTTTAAAGAATTTAGATTTTTTTTTTTTTGCTCATGTTTGTAAAGACCGGCTGAAAAAGTGAAACTTGAATAAAATAATTGGGATTATGCACGGGATCATCCATTTCTCATTTATTTTGTTCACTTTTATCTCTTGATGTTCTTTTGGAGCTATTAATGATTGTGATTTTAACTATCATAACAAGAGATCTGAATCATACGTCAACTTCAAGGAATAATAGGTACAATTCACAATCAAAATGTACCAAACTTCTCCATAACCTCTCTTAATGTTCTTTTACATTGAATTTAGTAAGCAACAAACCTTTTACCAACCCTTTTCTATAATTACCTTATGCTCCACCATTTTAACCGTTTTTACGCTAATTTACAACGATAAAACATTTGGGATATATCCCTATCCTAAACAAAAATAAGAAAAAGTATATAAGAAGATAAACAAAAGTTACAATTGATAGTTTTAACAGACCACTAAAGCTGAAACCTAAGCATAACACGAGCCTACTTGTTTTGATTAGGAAGAATATCTAGAAATCAAACTATAAGAATGGAGTTTAGTTCCAAGATGGATCGGCCTTAGCAAAGTAGCAATGTATGTTGATGATAATGATTATCAAATATCAACTAAATATAAGGAGGTGGTATTTAAAACTGAGTAAGTATATAGGAAGAAAAGGATGTTTAAAGTTATATGTTTTAGCAATGTATGATTATATTATGATTCACGCATCTTTGTAGACAGATGGATAATTTGATATGGTGACGACCAAATTTAAGATATAGGAACTATAAATATGGAAAAAGCTAGAGACAGACAAAAAAGGACTACCACAACATGAAATAACACCTCATCTACACAAACTGAAAATATAATAGGATTTGTAAAGTTGAGTAGGGTTAAATCTAAGGATGCATCATAATAATATCTTTTCTTCTAAGAAATATTTGGAAGCAATAATATCTGTATCACAAAAATCAGATATGCTCATAAGAATATTGGCGTAAAATAGGATTAACGTTTCAAGTAGCACTCAACAAAAGATGAATATAGAATGAGGATTAATAAACCTATCCCCAAGTAGCTAAGTTAAAGGTAAGCATGCATTGTCTGCTCCAAAGTAACATGACAATGGTTTAAAATCAAGCATAATTAAATAGATTTAGAAAATAACATTTTAAGGGCTAGGCAAATTCATTTATAATTAATGTTGTCAAAGTGAACTAATGTTTCACATAGTGCTCTTGCAATGCAAATTCAAGCCATAGCGCCTCACACTCCTTAAATGTAAGTATCATCGTTAAGATATGGCTAATCAAGTTCTTTGCCATTAATGTTCCAAGCAATGACATGAAAATTTTATCTTTATTAAGCGGTGATTCTCATAATGCAAACATTAATGATGAGTTAGATATTTTATGATGATGAATTGACATAAGATGATTTGAAACTAGAATCAAAGGTTAAAGAAATAAAAAAGTGTGCTAATAAAAAAGTCATGCCAAATATAAGTACAAGATCTTAAGATTCTAGAGTATTAAGTGCGAGGATGAAGAATTATGTATGATAAATTAAAAAATAGATAGAGAAGTATAATTTCAGAGGAGAAATTTGGATAAAAAAGAGAACAAACATGAATGATAGCAAAGATTAAATAGATAGTAACGACAACGGATTGCCTCTAGCCACACATGCTACAAACATAAAACTAAGTTAGGTGTTGTTAAGATGAGAATAATTAGGTGGATGAGTGGATTTACACTTAGAGACAAAATGTGAAACAGATATATCCGTAAAAGAGTTGGCGTAGTTTTAGTGACATAAGATTAGAGAGAGTTGTCTTAGATAGTTTGATCACATTAAACGCCGACCATCTGATGACCAAGTTAGAAGAGTATATTTTTAGATTCGACTTATGTTAAGAAAGGAAGAGATAGACCTAAAAAGATCTGGGCTTGTTGTATAAAAAATGATTTTAATTTATTAGAATTAAATGAAAATATGACACTCAATAAGACGCAATAGAGAAAAAAGATTCATGTAACATAACCCACTTAGTGGTTTAAAGGCTGGTTATTGTTGTTGTTTAAAATATAATCCACATGTTAAGAATTTTGAACTTCAAAAACAAAAAAAATGAAAATGCATAATTTTTCCATACTTTAGAATGATGACTATCAATTCATTTTCTTAAAATTTAATGTTCTTAAATCTATCTATCGTACAAATAACTAGTTAAAATTGTTACATTTATTTCCTTCTAGAAACTGAATCTATTTGTCAATAAGTTTGAACTTCAAATACAAGTAGAAGAAAATGCATAATTTTTCCACAGATACTATGATGTGGTAACTATCCATGTTCATATTCTAAAAAGTTATTCATCATTCAAATAATTATTTTATAAGTGACATATTTTTTTTCCTTTTTAACAACCTATTTCATTCAAGGAATCACCTAGAGAGATGCACAATGCTGGAGGCATTGGATAACCATATCATCCAAAGAGTGTCTACTGATTTGGACAGCACTGCCGGCAACCTGAAAGCATTCTTGCAAGCCAATATACGTGTTGGCATCATGAGATCAAGCTTGCACTGTTGGGAAAAAGATGCCAGCAGAAACCAAAATCAAACACAAAGAAATTATTTCGCATCAAGAAGAGCAACTGAAATCGATCATCGCCATCTCTCATTTCANCTATGTATGCTAAATTAAAAAATAGATAGAGAAGTATAATTTCAGAGGAGAAATTTGGATAAAAAAGAGAACATGAATGATAGCAAAGATTAAATAGATAGTAACGACAACAGATTGCCTCTAGCCACACATGCTACAAACATAAAACTAAGTTAGGTGTTGTTAAGATGAGAATAATTAGGTGGATGAGTGGATTTACACTTAGAGACAAAATGTGAAACGGATATATCCATGAAAGAGTTGGCGTAGTTTTAGTGACATAAGATTAGAGAGAGTCGTCTTAGATGGTTTGATCACATTAAACTCCGACCATCTGATGACCCAGTTAAAAGAGTATATGTTTTAGATTCGAATTATGTTAAGAAAGGAAGAGATAGACCTAAAAAGACCTGGGCTTGTTGTATAAAAAATTATTTTAATTTATTAGAATTAAATGAAAATATGACACTTAATAAGATGCAATGGAGAAAAAAGATTCATGTAACATACCCCACTTTGTGGTTTAAAGGCTGGTTATTGTTGTTGTTTAAAATATAATCCACATGTTAAGAATTTTGAACTTCAAAAACAAAAAAAATGAAAATGCATAGTTTTTTCATACTTTAGTGTGATGACTATCAATTCATTTTCTTAAAATTTAATGTTCTTAAATCTATTTATCGTACAAATAACTAGTTAAAATTGTTACATTTATTTCCTTTTAGAACCCGAATCTATTTGTCAATAAGTTTGAACTTCAAATACAAGTAGAAGAAAATGCATAATTTTTCCACAGATACCATGATGTGGTAACTATCCATGTTCATATTCTAAAAAGTTATTCATCATTTAAATAATTATTTTATAAGTGACATATTTTTTTGCCTTTTTAACAACCTATTTCATTCAAGGAATCACCTAGAGTGATTCCAATGCCGGAGGCATTGGACAACCATATAATCTAAAGAGTGTCTACTGATTTGGACAGCACTGCCGGCAACCTGAAAGCATTCTTGCAAGCCAATATACGTGTGGGCATCATGAGATCAAGCTTGCACTGTTGGAAAAAAGATGCCAGCAGAAACCCAAATCAAACACAAATAAATTATTTCGCTTCAAGAAGAGCAACTGAAATCGATCATCGCCATCTCTCATTTCATTTTTCTTTCGCTCACAAACGATACACAGACCTCTCGTGCTCAAGTAAGCCACAAGAATCGGAAAAGATGCACAGCGGCATTACCGTGCCCTAAAAGACCCCCCCAATCGATTCAAACAGGCTAGAAAAACGCAGCATCAAGAGCAAGCGCAGAGACCAAGCAAAGGGAAAAGGAAAGCAAAACGAATGAGATTCATACCGTCCGTAAGAGGCACCAGACACTCATAGGAGATCTCGAACTGGAAAGGATTGAGAAATGCCGCCGGATTGTCGAGAACTGCCACGTTGGTTATGTTTACTGCGCTCATGACCGAGACCTTTGATCCGGCAAAACCCTAGAGTATGTCGAAACGTCTGAGTCAATGAAGAGATTCGCCGCCAATTACATGGGATCGGAGGGCGGGAAGAGGAGAAGCGGAAAAGGAGGGATTTTTTTCTGGAGAGGCGGTAGCTTGGATTTTGGATTTTAAATTCTACCGCTCCTCGTGAATCAGGTGCAGGTAAGTTTCTGAAATTGAATGCAGAAGTAACAAGAAAATGATTAAAAATTAATAATCCTGAAATGTTTGGGATGCACTCCAAACTTCGAAGAACTGCTCTTCTAAAATATAATATTAAGCCTGTTTGGCGAAGCTGCAGCTTCTTTTCAGCTGCAGCTAGCGCTAGCTGTAGGGAAGCAGCTGTGGGGAAGTTGACTGTCTGTTTGGTGCAGCTGTGTGAAAATGTTGTGAGCCAGNTTCCTCCTGAATCAGCTGCAGGTAAGTTTCTGAAAATGATTGCAGAAGTCACAGAAAAATGATTAAAAATTAATAATCCTGAAATTTTTGGGATGCACTCCAAACTTCGAAGAATTGCTCTTCTAAAATGTATACCACGAAAAATTATTCCATACGGATCGGGCACTGCACGGAGCTTGCGTGCGGTGTGGTGTCCAATCCGGACCGTAAATCACCTGATCTACGGTCCTGATGTATTTTGATGGATTTCACCTAAAATTTTTTATTTTTATTTTTTTAAAACGGAAATAATTCTGACCGTAGATCACCGTGATCTACGGTCAGGATTGGACACCACATGCAGAGATACATGCGGTGTCCGTATACAATAATTTCTCTTGAAGCAGTCGGTTTTGAAGATCATTTGTATGTAGCCAAATATCTTACAGAAAGCGGGCTAAAAAATCACTCCCCGGAATTGACTGGCCCTCCGATTCAGGTCAGATCTATTCAAATATGAAATATCCAAAAACCTATTGACACGTAACAAGTTGCTAGCTAATGGGACAATTTTTTTATTTTACATCTTTTCTCAAGAAGTTTGATGGAAAAGCTGCATTTTATCACTTGATTTGGCTGAGGGCTAAGTTCTCTTAAAAGCCGCATTTCACATTGTTGCACCCTATTCGCAATTCAGAACGGAAAAAAAATGGGGTTGAAATATCATTACGATGGGAATCAAACGAAACCCTTAATGGAATGAAGCCTAAACGTTTGCTCAAACTAAGCCTAAATGCCATGATTACCGAAAAATTTGGGGTGTGACTTTTTGAAATAAAAATTAATAATCGTCACGGCAACTTCTTGAATTATGCAACAACTTTAGAACTGTTGCTTCAAATAACTATAGCTACCCAAACAGATCATAAGTCAACAACTCATCCATTCGGTGCCCCCTAAAACTATATGGCATACCACACTATCTCATATTTTTCTATTGGGAGATTTACATACCTGCTATCCAATTCCTATGCACTAACATATCAACCACACAATTTTTCAATTTTTACATACAGACCATCCAACATATGTTCAAAACATAGGAATTCGGTGATCAGTGGTGATCTGTCAGTAAAAATTGAAAAATTGTGTGGTTGATATGTTAGTGCATAGGAATTGGGTGGTAGATATGTAAAGGCCTTTTATATATTCTTTACCATCGAATGAATTATGTAACGCAAGACAGCCTCAAATCCAAAAGACATCAAACTTGATATTGAGAAATATTTTATATTACAATATACAAACTTAAACATAAAATAGTTATATATACTGTGTACTTAATATCTTCCGATCAATAAAAATCATAGTCACCCTCTCTCTCTCTCTCTCTCTCTCTCTCTCTCTCTCTCTCTCTCTCTTTTTTTTTTTTTTTTTTTTTTTTTTTTTTTTTTTTTTTTTTTTTTTTTTTTTTTNTCTACCCTTTCTAGTCATTTTCTTTTATAATTTTAACTAGGTGGTATTAACCCACAAACAATTTGAGATCTAACTATGTGAAAATGAGACAGGTTAATCAAATCATAATATAGCCTAAACAAAGTTCATCAAGTCAAAATTTAGAAACAATTTAAATATTTTAGAAATCAAAACTTGTCAAGTAATAAGCTATCAAAAATCACAAGCCACTTAAAATTGAATTAAATAAATTGCCAAATAAATAAATCTTATTTAGGGCTTAACTGATGGTTGACGCTCGTCCGCTGGGTCGTCATTTGCCTGCTACTGTCCTCGTTGTTGTCATTGTGGAGTCGCTAGTTTATTTTCGGTCGTATAGCCTCTCACTCTATATAACCCTCTCTTCGATCGTGTGGATGATCTGAAGAGAGAAGAGATCGAAGGGCTAAGGTATACAATGACGAGAACAAATAAAAGAAACACGCGGGGGTGATTTGGTGAGGTGGACTTCGCATAGATAGCTCCAAAGTATATGCCCAAGTTAAGATCGACACTTCGGAGGTGTACTCGCAAAGAAAACCTGATAAAAGCAAACTCACAACCAGAGATTCAGGTCATTGTACCTGTCACAGGGCTCGCTTCTTCCCACAAGAGCAATCTCTTAAAATTAATTACATCTTAAATAACTGTGAGTTGCTTAAGCAAACTCTCGATTAAGGTTGTAACTCATCCTCAGAAAGTTTGAATGTCGTTGTCAAGGAAAGGAATTTCAAGGTCATATCCTTAGAGTAGCGGATGTTTGAAAGCTCAGAAGAGTCTTGTCAAGATCCCAAACTATCATATGATTTTATGTCATTGTCAATGGTTTAGTTGAGGTTCGTCCTCTGCCTCGAGTTGAATGTCCATCTCTGCAAAACAGAGTTACCACACCCTAATAACATGCAAAGTAAATCTAGCGTGACGCCTGCCTTTTTTCTTCAGCGACTCTGCAAAATAGAGTTAGCATAAAATGTTTTTAATTTGATTGTTTGGTTGTTGTTTAGGACAACCCGATCAAAATGACCATGGTTTTGCGTTCTCCTAGGGTTGTCAGCTTCCTTGATCTATTTAGTCTAGAGAGGCGATCAAACCTACTTCCAACCAGAAATTCCTGTCAGCAACTATGGGTTGTATTGTTGTCGGCTATTTTTTTTTTGAAAATAAGATTTTAAAATTTAAATTTGGAATTTAATATATATATACAATGTAATTTTAATTTTTGTGAAAATGATATCTTTTTATTTTTTGAAAAATGATGAGACCGAGTAGACCTCATATATCTAATAGTTTAAATAGTTGAGCACAATACCTTAAATGATAAATCATCTCGGAGGATGATCGTATAACTTATTAGTTGGCTTAACTATCTAAACTTAAAAGTTTATGACTCTATTTTTAGTCTGCAAAATTTATAGCCGACACATTCCCCTATCTAATATACAGATTATATAAGGTTTAGATTAATCTGAGTTCTTAAATTCCCTATCGGAGCAAGCTCCCATAGTTAATTACATCTTAGACAACCAAAGTTACCCAAGAAAACTCTCGATAATCATCAGAGGTTTTGTCTCCAAGAATTCAATGTTCAAGTTTCCACGATTGTTCATAGGAAAAGTCAAATGGGATAGGTTCAAATAGGAACAGTTATTTTCAGAATCCAGAGGAACAAAAAATAGGAGATGTCGAAGATACTGAAGGAGATTCAGTAACATCTCAAACTAACCTATGGTTTGGTTTTACGTCTTTGAAAGAGAGATTATTTGATGTTTCAATCCTGTAAATTATTTAGATATTCGGGACTTATATCTGTACATCATATGCAAATAACCCGAGAAGATGTGAGGATTTATGTCGTACCAGACAACAACCTCGGAAAGCCTTAAAAGTTTAGGACTTATATCATATGATCTAAAAAAAATCGTAGAAAGTCCCAAAAGAAAATGTGAAGATTTACGTCGTGTCAAATGAACAACGTCAACGTCCTATGAGTATGTTATTTAAATCTATCGAGGTTTTGCATAAGCTCATCCTTCAGTCTTTGGTAGTTGTCTCAATCGTTGTCCGGAGATGAATCGTCAACTGACTACATCGTCGTCTCGTTCCGAGAAGAGGGGAGAGAGAATAAAGAGTAATAAAAAAATCATGCCTCGAACGACCTATCCTAGGGGACTGCACAAACATACTAGAAAGGTAGCAACTAAAGCATGAATACTATTAAATGTATACAGTTCAACAAAGAACAGAAAAAAAGACCATACTATAAAATGTGATAGTAAAGTGCATGAGACATGTAGCGAAGTATCGTGCTGTACAAAATAAAAGGGAATATGCAGGAAATAAAGTACAGAAAATAAATAAATAAAGGCGTACCTGATCAAATTCTGCTAAAGCTTCAAAACAGATTGCAATTGTATGATATAAAGGGGTCAGGTAAATATTTGCATATTATAAAAGAAAGGTTAAATGATGAGCATATGAAAGTTTCAAGATGGGATATTAGATTTCAATTTGAGGATAGGCTCAGACTAAACCCATTTTCTCTTTATCTCGATCCCACAGGCAATTGATATATCGAGGTCAACCTATCAACATCAACTAGAGGCCACNATTGAGAAAAGCCGCCGGATTGTCGAGAACTGCCACGTTGGTTATGTTCACTGCGCTCATGACCGAGACCTTTGATCCGGCAAAACCCTAGAGTATGTCGAAACGTCTGAGTCAATGAAGAGATTTGCCGCCAATTACATGGGATCGGAGGGCGGGAAGAGGAGAAGCGGAAAAGGAGGGATCTTTTTTGGAGAGGCGGTAGCTTGGATTTTGGATTTTAAATTCTACCGCTCCTCGTGAATCAGGTGCTGGTAAGTTTCTGAAATTGATTGCAGAAGTCACAGAAAAATGATTAAAAATTAATAATCCTGAAATTTTGGAATGCACTCCAAACTTCAAAGAATTGCTCTTCTAAAATATATACTAAAGCAGTCGGTTTTGAAGATCATTTGTATGTAGCCAAATATCTTACAGAAAGCTGGCTAAAAAATCACACTCCCCGGAATTGACTGGCGCTCCGCTTCAGGTCAGATCCATTCAAACATGAAATATCCAAAAACCTATTGACACGTAACAAGTTGCTAGCTAATGGGACAAATTTTTATTTTATATATTTTTCTCAAGAAGTTTGATGGAAAAAGCTGCATTTTATCACTTGATTTGGCTGAGGGCTAAGTTCTTTTAAAAGCCGTATTTCACATTGTTGCACCCTATTCGCGATTCAGAACGGAAAAAAAATGGGGTTGAAATATCATTACGATGGGAGAAATATTCTGAAATGTTGAATACTCAAACGAAACATTTACGTTTTATCCTCTTTCTGTAAAATGGAATGAAGCCTAAACGTTTGCTCAAACTAAGCCTAAATGCCATGATTACCGAAAAATTTGGGGTGGCAGCTTCTTGAATTATGCAACAACTTTAGAACTGTTGCTTCAAATAACTATAGCTATCCAAACAGATCATAAGTCAGCAACTCATCCACTCCGTGCCCCCTAAAACTATATGGCATACCACCTATCTCATATTTTTCTATTGGGAGATTTACATACCTACCAGCCAATTCCTATGTACTAACACATCAACCACGCAAACTTCAATTGTTACATACAAACCATCCAACATATGTTCAAAACATAGGTATCAGGCGATCAGTGGTGATCTGTCAGTAAAAATTGAAAAATTGTGTGGTTGATATGTTAATGCATAGGAATTGGGTGGTAGATATGTAAAGGCCTTTTATATATTCTTTACCATCGAGTGAATTATGTAACGCAAGACAGCCTCAAATCCAAAAGACATCAAACTTGATATTGAGAAATATTTCATATTACAATATACAATCTTAAACATAAAATCTAGTTATATATTCTTTGTACTTAATATCTTCCGATCAATAAAAACCATAAAGTCACCCTCTCTCTCCTTCTCTCTAGTTTTATTTTTGTTCTCTACCCTTTCTAGTCATTTTCTTTTATAATTATAACTAGGTGGTATTAACCCACAAACAATTCGAGATCTAACTACGTGAAAATGAGATAGGTTAATCAAATCATAATATAGCCTAAACAAAGTTCATCAAGTCAAAATTTAGAAACCATTTAAATATTTTAGAAATCAAAACTTGTCGAGTAATAAGCTATCAAAAATCACAAGCCACTTAAAATTGAATTAAATAAATTGCCAAATAAATAAATCTTATTTAGGGCTTAACTTGTGGTTGTCGCTCGTCCGTTGGGTCGTCATTTGCCCGCCACTGTCCTCGTTGTTGTCATTGTGGAGTCGCCAGTTTATTTTCCGTCGTATAGCCTCTCTCTCTATATAACCCTCTCTCTGATCGTGTGGATGATCTGAAGTGAGAAGAGATCGGAGGGCTAAGGTATACAATGACGAGAACAGACAAAGGAAACACGTGGAGGTGCTTTGGTGAGGTGGACTTCGCATAGATAGCTCCAAAGTATATGCCCAAGTTAAGATCGACACTTCGGAGGTGTACTCGTGAAGAAGACCTGAAAAAAGCAAACCCACAACCAGAGATTCAGGTCATTGTACCTATCACAGGGCTCGCTTCTTCCCATAAGAGCAATCTCTTAAAGTTAATTACATCTTAAACAACTGTGAGTTGCTTAAGCAAACTCTCGTTTAAGGTTGTAACTCGTCCTCAGAAAGTTTGAATGTCGTTGTCAAGGAAAGGAATTTCAAGGTCATATCCTAAGGGTAGCGGATGTTTGAAAGCTCAGAAGAGTCCTGTCAAGATCTCAAACTATCATATGATTTTATGTCATTGTCAATGGTTTAGTTGAGGTTCGTCCTCTGCCTCCAGTTTTGAAGGTCCATCTCTGCAAAACAGAGTTACCACACCCTAATAACATGAAAAGTAAATCTAGAGTGTTGCCTGCCTTTTTTCTTCGGTAACTCTGCAAAATATAGTTAGCATAAAATGTTTTTAATTTTATTGTTTGGTTGTTGTTTAGGACAACCCGATCAAAATGACCATGGCTTTGCGTTCTCCTAGGGTTGTCAGGTTCCTTGATCTATTTAGTCTGGAGAGGCGATCAAACCTACTTCCAACCAAAAATTCTTGTCAGCAATTATGGGTTGTATTGTCCAAAAAATCTTTGTAGGCCCGGGTAATAGGGTTCAAGTTGCATTAGGTGATATGTGTTCATTAAGGTTTCATTTTAAGTTTTAATGTTTTTTTTGGAATTTAAGGGTTGAAAATTTTAGGTTAGTTAAGACTTATTAATTGATTAATTTTTTTGTTTGATGTTTGAAATGACCCGATCAAGATCCCATGATTCCGTCGTCCCGGGGTTGTTAGGTTTACAGTTTGATTATTCACAAGTGACTGGAAGATATTTTGTTAGCAACCATGGGATGCCTCATCTAAAATACCTTCTCAAACCAAGTTTCATTATGTAGTTACAAGTTTAAGTTTTAGTGTCTCTTAGGCTCGATTTTATGTCGTGTTTTATGTTTGTTTGTTCTTTGGCCCAAATTGTCCCTGATTGAGGCTAAGTGTGCTTTTGTTCTTTAATGAGAAGTCAAACACTCCTTAACCTCAAGTCACCTAGATTGAAGTTAAGTTCAAATTAGCTTGAGTTAGGTCAGATTGATCTAGAGTGAATTCCTAGTTGATCTGATTTAGCTCAGGATCACCCTAGGTCAACTTCAAATTGGTTTAAGTTAGCTAGAATTTAACAAGATTAACCTTGGATAGCTTAACTTGGTTGGGGGTCAAGATAAGCCTAACTGATTTGGACTAACTTAGGGTTAGACAGAGTTGACCCAAATCAAACTGAGGTAACTTTGAGTGGGTTGACTCAAGTTAAGCCTCTTAAGTTGAGTCAAATCTATCTTGATTCAAGCTTAGATGAAGCCAAAGTCAATTTAGATTTGATTTATCCTTTAATTATATTTGAGTAGATTAAACTCAGTGCAAATTGAACTTAAGTTGTTTGAAGTCGAGTTCTCGATCGCGTTGACCTGAGTTAAGTCAGATTGACCCAAGGTATTCAAGTTGCTCTAGGTTGACCCAAATTAAGTTGGGTTAACCTGAAGTATTGATGTGGTTTAACTTGAATTGGTTCGGGGTGACCCGGTGGCTCAGTTGATTCGGGTTAACCCGAGTTTGGTCTAGTTAACCCGGTGATTCAGTTAATTTAGCTTAACCCGATTTAGATCGAGTTAACCTGGTGATTCAGTTGATTTGGGCTAACCCAAGTTAGGTCGGGTTGACTCGGTGATTAGTTGAGTTGGATTAACTCATGTTAGGTCGGTTAGATTGGTGATTCAGTTGATTTCGGTGAACTCGAGTTAGATCGAGTTGGCTGATGATTCAGTTGATTTGGGTTCACCATAGTTAGGGCAGGTTGACACGGTGATTCAACTAATTTAAGTTAACCTGAGTTAGATTGGCTTGTCCCGGTGATTCAACTAATTTGATCTAAGTTGGGTCAGACCAAAGGGTTATTTAAATTGGGTTAGGTCTAAGTTGGATTAGATCTACAGTCATCTAAATTGAAGCAGGTCTAAGTTGGGTTCAACCTAGTAGGGTTATACTTGTACTAAGTCTAGGTTAGGCTAGATTTAGGGGGTTTTAAGTTGGACTAGGTCTAAGTTGGGTTAGACCTAAAATATTTCATGTCAAAATTAGGTCTAATTTGGGTTAGACCTAAAATGGCTCAGTTTAGGGTTAGGTTTAATTTGGGTTAGAAGTGAAAGGATTTAGGTTGAACTAGGTCTAAATTAGGTCAGACCTACAAGGGTATGGATTGGGCTAGGTCTAAGTTAGGTTATTTCTATTAGGGTTTAAGTTGAACTAAGTTTAAGTTAAGTTAGACCTAGTAGAGCTTAGGTTGCGATTAGGTCTAATTTGAGTTATACCTAAAGGTTTGATGTTGAACTAGGCCTAAGTTGAGTTAGACCTAGGGTGGTTTGAGTTGACCCAATTCTAAGTTTAGTTAGACCCAGTTGGGTTAAGGTTGAACTAGTCCTAAGTTAGGTTAGACCCAGGGGGGTTTGAGTTCAACTAAGTTTAAGTTAAGTTAAACCTACTTAAGTTTAGGTTGAACTATGCCTAAATTTGGTTAGACGCAGTTGGGTTTGGATTGAAGTAGGTCCTAGTTAGGTTGGAGTAAATAGGTTTTATATTGAACTAAGTTTAGGTAGGATTAAACCTAGGATGTTTTAGGTTAAACAAGGTCTAAGTTGGGTTAGACCTAGTAGGGTTTGGGTTGGTATGGGTCTAATTTAGATTAGACCTAGATGAAACCCAAGTTGAACATGAGCTAGGTCAAATTTGATTGGGGCTCAGAATTGACCTTAATTGGGTTGGGTTCAATTGTGGGTCTACTTAGGTTAGGTCTAAGTTAGGTTCAACTTAAGCCAAGTTCAACCAAAGTTTGGTCTGAACGAGGGCCATTCAGGGTGGTTTCATGTTTAGAGGGATAATCATGTTGTTAATTCCATATGACCCCTATTAGGATAGGACCCTAAGGTTGGCCTATTGTTTTAAATTAAATTTAGGGGACAATTTGAGCCAAATTGTAAACTTTTAATCTTTATATTTATACCCCTAGCTTTCAAATTTTCATTTCAGTGTTTTTTAAGCTTGAAAATTGTCATTTTAGGGTTTAATTTCACTGTTTAAAATTTTCAGTTTAATTTCCATCTTAATTTACATTTTTTTTATTATTTCAATTTTTCTAATTATTTGTCAAGATAATTACATTTTGATTAGAAAATTTGTCATTTTAAAGTTAAGAAGCCCATCTTACTTTGAAAAAATCAAAGGATATTGATCCCGATTTTATATGAGAGTACGATGTATGCAGTTATAATCTTAATTTTTCCTTACCTATATTTCTTACTTTACAACGACACAAAAAAATTGACTTTGAAGCAAATAAAAATGCAATTATTATATTTAAATATGGGATACTACACAAGTATATGTATTCTTATCAAGTAATATATGACTTTTTGATTAAGCCCCAAATATCGAACCCACGAAGAGAAATTTAATTTTTTAATAAGTTAGAAGAAATTAAATAACAAATTCTATTTTGCAAAATATTCTTACTCAAACTATAGATGCTATAATAGAAATATAAGATTGATTTTTTTTTTAATTTTTGATAATTGAAAGTAAAGTAAACAACTAACTAAATTTAACTAGATATTTGTTAGATGAGGGAAATATAAAATAAAATACTTTTTTTCTTATCATGAATTAGTAACAAGTATAGGATTTCTGTTATGGAAGTATTTAAATTTTGTTGTGTCAATTAAGAGCAACAATATTTTTTACCCTTACTACAGATGTTGTAAAAACATTAACTAATTTAAAGTTTGAATAGTCTTGAAGACAGGCTAAGTAGGGAAGATACTAGCTCTCTCTCTACAGTTCCCTCTTCTCCCTCCACATGAGAGCTAATATCTCGTATCAAAACCTAAAACAATTAACCAAATTAGGGGCTTTAGCCCGTCACTCTATAGTCCTCTAATTCTACACCCTTCAAAATTTATTTTCCTATTGTCGGCACTATTTTGATTTGGGGAGTTGCCCGTGGAAAGCTTTTCTCAAACCCAGCTTAATATAAACCCTATTTAAATCTTCATATTAAATAGGGGAAATTGTCGGTAAATAAAACGGTTTCGCAGACCAAACAAATGTCATATATATCTTAATTTATTTGATCGAGCCTCATCCTCAAGTCTTGTGTTTATCCTTCGGGATAGATACAATATTTGAGGTATAACGCTCTTTCGTTTAAACGTCCTTCCAAAGCGGGCGACGGGATTTAGATTTCGGTGACTGACAGCTTCATACAGGCAACTCCCCAAACCAAAATAGTGCCGACAGCTTCTGGCGACTCCACTGGGGATAAGCTTTTCTCTCCATTTAAACAAAGAAAAAATATCTTCATACATTGGTAATGCGTTCATGTCCCTTATGAACCAAAATTACACTTCTTCCGTTGGCATGTTTTACCCATTTTTGCCTTGGGAAAGTACGGTTTGGACTTCAGGACTACCTGTTCAATCACCTTTGAATAAAGGGGTTCAGGAGGCCATTAAAGACTCTTTAAATCTTCATGTGGGGTCGGACCCCAATAGGTGTGTTGGTGGACTAAATTCCACTTGGGCATTATGTGTTGCTAAATAGGTCCCACACCAGATCCAAAACACTTCACATCTTTTCAAGTTTGATTTGCTATTGTACAAATTAAATCAAAGTTATGTTGTGTTGCGCACTCTTCAAATTTTCTTTTTTACAAATTAAATTTTTTCTACTTTCAAATCACCTTTTTATTAAAATTTTTAAAATCCCCACAAACTAAAACTTGCCCGGTCTACAGATTAACCTCTGTTAATTTTCAGTGCTTGCACTAAGATTACAAGGTTTTGGCCATATAACTATCCCCAGAGCTTTCTTCTTTTAAAGTTGTTGTAATGACCTGCCCAACACTGACTTTTTCTTGCAACTTACCAACAAGCCGCGAAGCCCGAAACGTTGTTTCCACCATTAAGTTCGGAGACAGATTTGAAGACCTCGAGGTCATCCTCAGAAAAGCTTTGTTCGTCGTGATGAAAGTCACCGCTTCAGAAATTCAAGAGTTGTCTGCTGAGTTCAACCTGAATTGTCTTCAGGACTTCCCATCTTGCAAGAAGGCTAAGTCTGCTACTGCCACCGCAGCACCTGCCAAACCTACTGTTCCCACTACCAAGGGAAAAGAAATAATGATTGTTGAGGATCCAACTGAAGGATTGGCTGCTCCACCTTCAATGTTTGAAATTGGATAAAGTTCAAAGACTGCACCGCTAACCCGAACTCAGAAAAGAAATTGCAACATGAGGATTTAGAAAGCTGCTAAAGCCCAGGCTTCTGAGAAAACACTCGTCGAGGTAGAGCCTCACCAAGAGGAATTTGAACTACCAGAAATATATCCACTGCTACGAGGAAGCAGATTTCATCCTCTAGTGGACACTGACAGACACGAGAGTGTCCGGAAGATTGTTGTTGCGTTGTCATCGCTTCACGGACATGATCGAGAGAAAAAGAAGTATACCCCTATCACTCGAGTCAGCTCAGTTTTTCAGAGACTAGCTGTCAAAGAGAGCTGTTTAGTCTGTGATTTACTCAAACGAGTGGGACATGCAATATCCCCTCAAATGAAGGAAGAGATTTTAAGGGACATCAAGTCCGCCAAATAAAAGTCAAATGAAAATCTGATCGCTCGCATTCTCGTCTGGTTCCGCCTGAGGAACAGGGTTGACACTGCTGCTATTACTACAAATTCCACCGCTACCAGGACCACAGGCCATTGACCAGTAAAGTCAAGACTGGGTCTGAGAATCCTACCAAGCACACATCACAAAGATATTCCTAAAAAGGAAAAGACAAAGAGGTTACCTAATATTGTATCTGGTCTACACCGTCGGGAGCATATTTCTCCTCGACATACCAATGCTTCTGCTAGGACACTCTGTCATGAGACATCATCGTCAAAGAGAAAAGTATGGATACCCAAGGTTGCTGCACCGATATAGTCCAGTGAACCCGCATGGCAAGATTATGGGATGAAGTCGGGGTCCAAAATATCTAACATCATCACAACGATTGCCAGCAAGATGGAAGAACAAGTAGAGGATGTCCAGCTGAGTCCTCCAGATCTTAAGATGATTCAAGAATTGATAATCAAATAAAAAGTTGAAAAGCTTATAGTTGAGATTTCTGAGTTGGCTCGAGAACATGGAGTTTCCATCGATGATGAAAATTTTGACTATAACGATTACCTCGAAGAAGATTTCATGGATGTTCAAGTTATCGAGACCAGGGCCACTGCATCTGGGCGCGACGCTCAAACTTTTACTGAAGAGAACGTCGTAGATGAGCTGCGCAGAGCTATCCTCCTAAGGGATGAGCAAGTCAGTCTATTGGATAAAAGGATTGAGGAGATGGTCGTCGTCATGACCGCTATGGCCACTATTCAAGGGCAATCATAAGTGTCGTAACTAGTATATCCAGAGATCAACCAACCAGAAATCATATATATTACATATGAAAAAAGAGAGGTTGTCTCAGCAAACAGGGATGAGCAACCGAAGAAAGATTCTCCACCGGGTGCCATGCTAGAGAAGGAATTTAAACAGATGGTCGAGCAAGTTCGGGATGCCTTAACCCAATCTAAGGGTGGAGCGTTAGTTCTAAAAGATAGACCTAACCCGGAAGATTTTGATGATGTACCCTTCCCCAATGGTTTCGTTGCCCCTAACTTTAAAATATTTGATGGAACTGGAAATCCCAGACAGCACATAGCACATTTCTGAGCCAGTTGTGGCAATACAAGAAATAAAAAAGCTTTACTCTATCAACAATTTGTCAGTAGCATGTCAGGAGTTGCTTTCGATTGGTATGACGATTTGCCCAACGGATCTGTTAAGATGTTCAGCGAGTTGGAGCAATTATTTATAAAGAGATTCACGGGGGCGCAACATCATGTTTCCATAAAAGAACTCATGATGGAGAAACAAAAGCCCAACAAAACTTTAGTGGATTACGTTTTGAGATGGAGAAACCTTAGCATGAAGTGCAAACTTCAACCACAGGAACATCATGCGATTGAGATCCTACTCAAAAACATTCATGGACCAGTAGCTTTCATACTCAAGGGACTCACCATCAAATCCTTCGAAAAGCTACTCAGCAAGGCTAGCAGTCTTCAGGAAGAAATCAAACATATGGATTTTCATGAGAAATCCAAAACAACCCGAGTGTTTGAAAAGAAATCCAGAATCGCAACTGTTGATAAAGGAAAAAACCCGATAAAGATATATGCAGAAACTCCTCGTCAATCTTTGTCACAACAGGCTTCCAAACAGAATAGCTAGTCTAACCAGTGACCGCCTCAGAGAGGATCATCTCCGAATAAAAGACTATCGCTGGCAGAATGACAAAAAATGGTATACTCTTTCAAAGATCAAGTTGTATCTTAAATATTCAGAAGTCTGATGAAGAAGCCTGAGTTCAAACTACCAGACCCAAAGAAACCCAAAGAGGGCGATAAGAAGGATCAACTGAATTATAACCCATATCACAGATTAATGGGACATACAATAGAAGAATGTTTCATTTTTAAGGATTGGCTCGAGAAAAATCTCAAAGAAGAAAATATAACGATCCCGAAAGATTATTTAAAAGAAATTGAAAAAGATTCCATAAATATGATTTCGGCCAAGCCAATCTCTCTGATTTATTCGTATACTGGAGAAGATGGATAGAGTACAACTTGTAACAAGCTTAAGAGGGTCCTAAACCAAATACATAATTCATCAAAACAATCTTCCGCACATGCCGGAAAAGATGGATGGGATACAGTTTGGAGCAAATCATCGAAGAAGATGTTAAATCAAATCCAAAACACTTCAAAGCAAACTACAACTCAAAGTCTTCTTCCCGCCAGGCCCGAGATTAAGATTTCACTGAAAGAGACATCGTCATCCAAGTCAAAGAAAAATAAGAACGTCGTCACGAAGATTGATAGCACGGGGGGTGGGATAGGGGCTCCCTCTACTAGATTGGTTGTCTCAGATTCGGGGAAGAAAATCCTCGAACCCCTGACTTTGAATGATTATCTTTTTACCCCTCTAGGGGCTGATGAATATAATGATCATGATTTAGGTTACGTTTTAACTATTTCTAGTGATGACGTAATCGATTGTGACCAATCTAACTCTGATCTCGATTCCCAAAACGATCCTCAAATCGTACTTGAGTCTGATGTACTCGCTAATTTTAAACAAAAATATTTATTTACTTAGAAGCTACATTTATTCATTAAAAAACATTTTTTATAAAGACTTGCTAGGGTCATTTTCTTGAATTTTGATTATTTTGGTGATTTTTTGAGATATTTTGTATTTTTCTTTTCTTTTGGTTTTTTCTTAATTTTAAAATAGAAAACTATGTTTTAAATTTTAGAAATATGAATTTTATTTTCCTAAGTTCCTCTAACAATAGTGGACCTACCAAACTTTTTTTTGTAATTTTTCTTATTTATATTTTATGTTTTAGAATTATTTTAGGCAAAATATGGGTAGTTTACTTCGAAAATTAGGGTTTCCAGAGAGCATCCCTAGACATGTGAGGAATGAACCCTCCAAATTTTATATTTATGTGATTAATATTTAATCCCTTAAAATTTAAGGAATTTTTGAAGTATTTAAATAGTTTAAAAATAAATATTACGAAATTATTTTTTATTTTTAGTCAACATTGTTCTCCTCTATTTACTGAGCACAGAGATTTTTTTTTTCTACACCAAGTTATGCATTTGTAAAGTTTTTATAACTATTTAAATAAAAAAATACCCTTATTTTTCAACTTATCCATACGGCTGTCAGCACTTCCTCCGAGTCTCCGAAGCCCCACATGTCGTACTTTGGTTTGTTGGTTCCATATGCATAGCCGCCTCGTCAGCTCTGCAGTTCATGTTCCATATGTTTGTTCAACGCGATCTAGACCATCCAAACGATACACACATGATCCAACGACTCTTGATCATCATCCCCAATCATCCTAAATGGAGAATCTTTCACATTATAATCCTAATTTCTTACTCAATTCTTAACGAAATCACATGGGATTTGTTCTTATAGCTTCATCTAGGTGAGGCAAATCTATCTATATGGTTAATTAAGTATGAAATTAAGATCTACTTCACCAAAGCCCAAACTAAGCTCATATTTGGAGTGAATGGTGTATACCTTAGCCAAAAAGCTGATGCCTCAATTGAGATGGTTGAAAAAGTTCTCCTTGACTCCATGAAACTTCTCCAAGTTTCAATTTGATCTGAGAATAATCTTAGGTATGACCAAAACCAAATGGAGGACCGGGCTAGGCCTTGAAATAAGTTATGGTTCTCGGGATGATGAGGTTTGATGGCGAATGATGTTTTTGAGTATGGGGAAGCTTTTGGGTAGCTCAATTTGGATTTTGGAGGTGGTTTGTTCGAAGGTCAAAATTTGCCTTGGATTTCAGTGGATAAATTGGACTTGGGTGGTGGAGATCGATGGCTGAGAAGAGTGGGCTTAGTCTTAGGGTCACTGTAGGAAGCTTTGGAAGCGAGTTGGGGGGAGTTTGCTCAACAAATTTTCATCTCCTTTTTAGGCCAAAAGAGGAGCTCATTTTATTGAGGTATCTATGGCTACCATTAGGGCAAGCCATGGTGGCCACGTGGCCGCTTTGGTGGAGGGAAGAATGGCTCTGATGGCTAATGGCAGTGAGCCGCTCAAGTAGGTTCAATTTTTGGGTTTTCCCCAATTTGGGTCTCTCAATTCTTCCATTTTCTGGTGGCTAGGGTGCCTGACCAACAAAGGCAATGTCACTTCTGAGTTCATAGAGGTCAGGGAGTTTGACTGGTCACCTCAATTTGGTTCCAAGGAGGCTTCAAGGGAAAGGTGGAATTTTGGCAAATTGAATTAGGTTGGGTTTAACCCCTTGATCCAATGGCTAGGTTTGGTCCTAAGGTGGTTAGGGTTGATGTCTTGACCCCACCCCTCTGACCGACCTTTTTCTTTTTGTAAATCGACAATTATAAGAATTTGACGACGCTACTAGAAGATTTAAATTCCAACAACGGTGTCAAAATCTTGACTGCGACTTTATATATATGTATTTGATTTAATAAAGATGTATAGATATAATATTCAATAATGTCAAAGTCGAATTTGTAAACGCAAGTATACGTATCGCTCAAGTAATATAGGGCCCTAATGGAGTCCTAGTTATCAATCCTACATGGAGAAATAAAATACTACGGACTAAGGCTTAATAAAAAGTAATACTTCAACTACAACGACGGCCGTTCAATTTGCTTATCTGTCACTGATATACAATTGAAATAAGTAGATAATTTGGATAACTAATAAATAACTAAAGATAGAAGGTAGGGTTTAATACATTTGAAATAAGTAGATAATTTGGATAACTAATAAATAACTAATGATAGAAAGTAGGGTTTAATTTGTGATATTCAATATATAAGAAAACATCATTCTCCTTGTCAAGAAATTATAGTGAATGGATAAAATGAATTAGTTCAATTTATATTGTGTCAAATAGGAGCATACATATTCTTTACCCTTTGGTCCAGGCATAAAGAACATTGACTAATCCTATGNATAAAATCAAAGCCATACAAACTATAACAAGTAAAATACTTATCTCTAAATTTCTCCTCAAGAACACTCCTTGAAGTTCCTCTGAATCTCTTCCTTTCTTTACAGCACACGGAATTCCTCTTCGAAGTAGCAAGGAGGAAGAAATCTCTCACTTTCCCTCCACTCTTACTATTTCTCAAAGAATTCCTCACAGTTACACGCTCTAGCAAGCTCTCTACACACTAATGGAACCTATCTAACCTCCACGACTCTTTTATTTTTAGCAAAAATCTTCTCTTTAAAGATGTGGATGAGTTTTCCCAAGAGTTGCTTATGCACCCTCCAAAATCCAGCATTATCCATTGTACAAGTACACATAACCGTTGATCCAACCGTCGGCGGCCTCGATGGCGCCGTCAGCAGCCTTCTGGAGATTTTGTCCTGTAGCCTCAGGAAAAGCTCGCCGTCGGCGGCGTCGATGGCTCTATCGGCGCCCTAGTGTAATTCTCCACATTTTGGTCCTTTTTGCTCCAAATTTGCTCCTTTTTGCATCTTTTTGCTTCATTGACCTTAATTCATCATTTCTGCAACAAAACATTAAAAATACCTTTCTTTAAAGTGCAATATCATTAAAAATAGTATANTTTCAGGCCTTCACAGGATTCTGTTTTCAACCAAGCTTGGAGATCAAATCCTAAATCATTCCTCTGCATTTATCATCATTAGAAGACATCTTCTTTTGTTTCCGTCTTTCATTCTAAGAGATTGTAAATATTATATTTTTTCCATGTAAATATATCAAAGATCTTATAGAGTGTTTCAAATTTGTTTTTTATTTTTTTATTTTTTATTTTTATTTTTTATGTTGATGTAACTAGTTCTAGTAACTTCGGTTTGAATCAAATGTGTTGTTTGTATCAAATGTGTTGTGTGTTGTGCTTCTTTTATTTTGAGATGATAAGTAGCATTTTCAAGTCTCCATCTTTTCTTCTTCTTCAAGTGTTGTGCTTACCCCATCTTCATCTTCTTCTTGTGTTGCTCTTACTTTTGCATTGGTACTCTCCTCTATATATATGTCCTCTAAAATAGATAAATCGGTTGTTAAGTTAAATTCAATTTTTGCTTGTTTTGTTTATTAAATATGGACTTATTAAATCCCTTATTAGTTGAATTTAACGGATTTAGCGCTGGAGAAAAAAA
>JXCR01141577.1:173833-226391 GCA_002079205.1 Phalaenopsis hybrid cultivar
TTTTGCATCTTTTTGCTCCATTGACCTTAATTCATCATTCCTGCAACAAAACATCAAAAATACCTTTCTTTAAAGTGCAATATCATTAAACATAGTATAAAAGAGGTACAAAAATCTCAACATATTTTACTTTGGGCCCCCCCCCCCCCCAAAAAAAAAAGATTTAGGTGAGTTTTGGTGGCTAGTTTGGGCATGGGGCAAGGGTTTAAATGTATCATGAAAGAGGTAAATCCAAATGAAGGAGGAAGAGGGAAGAGTCACCTCTACTCCCCAAATTTGGTAAGTTTGACCTCATGATGTCCATCGAAGGCTCCATGAGGCATATCATGCCATGTATGAGGCCATAGGGGTGTTTCATGCAAAAGGAAATTAAGATATTGTGAATGTCAAATGAAAAATGTCAACATGCCCTATTTGGATAAAATTTCATTTACATATATGGTATGCTTGGTATGTTGCAAAGATGAAATGATTTATATTAACAAGAGATGATGAAGAAGGGATTTTGTCATGTGGGCTTAAATTAGGCCTTTTAAAATTAATGCAATGGGCTTTAAGAAATTCAGTGGGTTTGGGCTTTTAAAGTATACATGATGAATTTCATTTTGAAATTAACCATGGGCTAAACAAATTGGGTTTAGATTTCATCTTAATTGGTCTTAGACATGATGAAATTTAGTGTGGATTTGAAATTGGAGAAATTTGAAATGAATTTGGTAAAAATTAGGGGTGATTTGAGAATTAGAATTTTGGGAACTTAGGGGTAATTTGGGAATTTTGGGCAACTTTGCTAAATTTGGGGAATTTTTTGTGAAATTGGAAAAATGGATGACTATAATAGGTTTTGTGAAATTTTGAGTGAAATTGAGGATTTTGGCAATTTTTGGGTATTGGGGGCATCTTTGTAGTTTTTTGAGGTGTAGGGGTATTTTGGTAATTTTTGGGACTTTAGGTTGAATTTGGGCAATTTGGATGCTTTGGAGCAGTTCAACATGATTTTTGGTGGAAATTTGGGAATTTGGCTAATTTTGAGGATTTTAGGGTTTCAAGTGTATTTTGGTAATTTTGTGGAACTTTAGGGGTGGAGGCCAAGGTAGGATATTTAGGTGGAATTGGAAGTCAATGGATATGCTAATCATGAAATCACCATCCTTTTGCCAAAATACCAATGGGAAAGCCCATTTTGGGTTCTCCTTGTGTTGGTCCTAACCACCCACGTGAGTTTCTAAAAGAGTTAAGGAATGGGTTAAATGTAGGTGATTTTAGGGTTTGTGATAGGTTCAAGTGTTTGTGTAAGTCTGACCAAGACCAAGACACCTAGGCTAACTTTAAGGCCTAACAATCATATGAGGACTCTCCTTGAGCTTCCCCATGTTGTTTTCAACCTATTAAGTGCTAGAGGTCAAAACTATACAAGTGAAACTCCAAGAAGAGTGAATAGGTGTTTAGAATTAATGGGTAGGGTTCCACTATGAGTCCTCTAGGATAGTCAACAGAAAATTCCTATGGCTAGATCCTAGGCTTCTAAGAGAAGATGACCAGACCTTAACAAAAGTGAGGTCAACAAGCATCCCATGCAAATTTTGTATCGTTTGATCCTGATCTGCATGAATGCAAGTTAATGCAAGTGCCTTTTGATTTTGCTTCTCGCAAATCACCATTGAGATATTTTGTGTTGTCTGGTGCTCCGTCGACGTGATCTGCTGTTCCACATGACATGCCTTGGCACAATGACTTGCCAACCAACACGACCCATGCTCCAACCTATCTGTCTTCGTAATCTATGAGACCTAGGTGGTCTACTGACACACTACACCAACACTCTGACCCATTCATTACCATGACCTGGGTAACAACCTTACTTGCAGTACCCATGCCCCGATCACTAGTGACCAGCGCACCCTTCCTGTGTATCCCTAGTGTAGGTAGTAGTCCGACTCCAGCTGCCGCCAGGCTTCACTAGAAAATTTAACATTTCTCCCAATTTTTAGAACTTTATGTAATTCTTAGGCAAGTAAAATCATCTGATAATTGGGGGCGCAACTGATACTTCATCAACAAACTTTGTCATTTTGCATGAATCTCGTGGCAGTAGCATGAATCTCAAAGCATTTTTTAGCAAGAAGTCTTCAAACTCTAATTAAGGATTATCCAAATCTTTGATTTTAGCAAATTTATAGTCAAACTAACTTGATTGATGAGACTGACACAATGATGCCAAAACTGGTCTGATTCGAGTAAGATCAAGCTTGAATCAAGTCATTAAGCCTCTTTTGAAGTAGTTGGTACCCATTTGGAAGGTCAAACTGTAAATCTAACAAATTTATAGTCAAATTAAGCATCTGAAAAAGTTGAGTCCAACAAACCTAAGATCACTCAATTTTGACAATATTAAGGTGCTTTACCATCCACTAAATGTCATACAATCAATAGAATCTCTCTTTGTGGTTTGAATTCCTTGCAGGGAGGCCTTTCCTACAATCTATAAATAGAGTTATACCTGATTCAAGAATGTGAACCTTGACCTTAAATTGAAAAAATAGCTTTACCCAGAGTTAGTTCACGAAAGAGTTGAATTTCAGTGTTGTTCCGAATTGAATACTCGACGAAAGCTTCCCACTTCTACAGCTACCGACCATTTCCCACCGACTGTTGTTGACCACCACATGTTGTCCCTTGCTTGTTGCAAAGATGCCACGTGTAGAGTCCAAGACATACACTGTGAACTAGTGAAGCAATGCCCAGATCCACCACTAACGCTGCAAAGTAACAAATTATCCTACGAAGCAGTGCATTGTCCAGAGCACAGTACAATTGTGACATGCCTTGAAGATAGCAAACTGAGCTCCTAAAAATTATTCCAACTATAACCACTTTTAACGACTCATGTGCTTGTGGGACGAGAGCCTGAACGTGTAATCATCAACTTATAATGATTCATTATAAATGAGGTAAGCGCTTTGATTTTTCCCTTTTTTTTGTTTTTTCACGCAAAAACTTGATACACCAAAAATATATGCATTTTCCCATATCTTTACTTATTTTTGGTGATATTGCACTTTAAAGAAAGGTATTTTTCATGTTTTGTTACAAGTTGTTGATTTTTATGACTTGGAGCAAAAAGGAAGAATGCTGGATGAAATTTGGAGTCAAAATTGAGTTTTCAAAAAAATTGTTCAGCGTCGACGACACCGTTTAACAAAGAACACGGATTCAATTAAATGGCCACTGGCGTTCACGGCGCCAGAGTCGGTGCAGACCCTGTTTCTAAAAGATTCAACAAATTTGGACACTTTTTGAAGAGTTTTTGGATACACCTATTGAAAAACCGCCCTTCGACTCTATTTACAGCTGAAATTGATCAGAAAAGACACTCTTCACACTCCTCCGCTCGCTCTTGGCTTTCTTCGCCCCCCTTCGTGCCACTTTGCATCCTTCCACGCCATTCCACACCATTAGTGATTTATTTTCTTTATAGTCTTGAGTTTTTTGGTGATTTTAAGTGTGAGTTCTTCTCTAAGAGTGTTGGAGAAGGAGAGATGTGAGAGATTTCTTCTTCCTACATTTCCTTAGAGCGGCAAAAAGGGATTTGTTTTAAGAATTCAGATAAGTGTTTTTTGTTTATTATTATTATATGAACTTCCTTTTATATATCAAATTTGTGTTTTGTTGTATCTTTCTCATGAAGTCTGAGTAGTTTCTTTTATTTTTCTCTCTACTCTGAGATATGAAGAAATGAAGAGATAATTTGGATGTGTTAATGTTAAAATATAAAATAAATTTTGATGGTTTTTCAACTTCACTCTTAATTTACTTTTTGATCCGGCCAATTGAATTATTAAAATATGTTGTGAAACATATGATCCGAGAAATGGAGTATGAGTTCTACAACAGAGCGAGAATCACTTTTAAGTCTATGAAGGAGTATTTCGTTCATGGAATTAAGTGCAAATAAATAGAGAAATATACATCGTTGGGTGTAGAATTGGAGATTTTTAGGGTGAAACACCCCTATTCGATCTTAGTTCTTAAGAACTAAAGCAAGAGTTAGCCTTCAGGGGAAGGGAAGTGGGAGCTTTGGAGTGGGATCCAGTATCCTTCTAGCCTAGCCACAAATTTAGGGACTAAAATTAAGATTACCCAATGATTTTCTATAATACTGAATCAGGGTAGAGAATTAAAATTGCTCCTATTTGGTACAATACAAATTTAAATCATTTATCTCATCTCATTTCACCAAAAACTCATTGTAGTGGGAAAGATGCTTTTTCATATTTGAAAACTTCATCACATAAACATATTTTAGTAGTTACTATTTTAAACTTTGCATTAAAATTTTATTAGTTTTTAATAATTTAGTTTTGGTAGTATCTCAAACATTTGAAATTAGTGAAAGTAATTTAGTTATATTTATGTAGATTTCATAGTAAATTTTTCATTTCAAATTTAAACATTCCTCGTGGGATCGATATTTGAGACTAAAATTGAAAGTCTTATATTACTTGATAATAATACGTATACTTACGTAGAATCCCAACATTAAGTGCTTAACATTATTATTCATAAAATAACACATCAAGTGTTTGGCACCGTTGTAAAGCGGAGTCAACTTTATAAAGTTTACACAACTATATTTTCACGGGATCAAGTTTTTGGCGCCGTTGCCGGGGAAGGTAACAGTAAATTAAATAGATTTGATAAATTAGGAAATNTGTTTATTGATCCCACAGGGAAGCGAGGTAAGAGGTCCTTAGTCAAATTCTAATATACTACTATTAGTCCTTANAAAATGTGTGTGTGTATTTTTTTATTAGTTTATAAGTCATTTTAAAAAAAAATCAGGTTATGTCTTACAGAAATAATTGAATACAATTCATTTCCCTTGTGAATATGAAAGATTAATTTTAATATTATACTTGTAATTGTTTTTTTTTGTATAAATAAAGTTCGGGAATGGAAAAACTAATATTAGTATGATAAAGGTCCGTTTGGAGTTGTTTATTTTGAAAACGTACATGGATTGTTTGAGTAAACTGTGTTTTGACAGCTTATGCATTTTGAAAAAGCTGAAAACAATATTTTCACACTGCACTTATCTAGGTGCGGTGATAGCTTTCTGGCAGCTGTCTGGTTTTTCCAAAAAAATCAAAATTTCTAACAGCCACCACACCTAACTTATCATCAGATTATTTTTAATCAGTTTATCAGAAGATTATTCAATAAACTTCAGTTACCACAAACAAACCTTTAATCTCACATTAATAATAAATTTTTATGTTGAAAGGTGATTATGAGTAGAGAGATAAATACTAATAATTTAAAACCATTTTAAACAAATGCTTTGCGTAAGCCACTTTGTCATTAAGTCGGTGACATTTAAAAATCTAGAAGAGAGTAATTAAAATAACAGATTTTTAATGATGATTGACTTTTCTTTTTTTTTTTTTTTTTTTTTTTTTTNATCTGAATGTTTAATACCTTCTGATTCGGAATTAGAACGTTCTATTAGAAAAATTTGAAAACAATAAAAAGAAATTAAAATTTTGAATGAAATGGCAAATAATTTAGATAATCAAATAAATGAAAATTGACAAAGACCTTTAAAAAATTATGCTAATTCGATAGCAGATGAACTCCACTTAACTATTCAAAATTCTGATGTTGCTGCTAATTCATTAGAGCTTAAACCTGCTATTATCCAAATGGTACAAAATAATCAGTTTGGAGAAACACTTACTAAAGATCCTAACTTACATCTTGCTAATTTTCTTGAAATTTGTGCTACTTTTAAATATGATGGAGAGTCCAGTGATATTGCTAGGCTTAGACTTTTTCCTTTTTCATTAAGGGATAAAGCTAAAGCATGGTTAAATTCATTAGCACCTATATCTATCAAGGGGCTGCTATCAGAAATATTGAAAATCAATTAGGACATATTCCTACTGCACTTAGTAACAGACCTTTAGGAAATCTTCCAAGTACTGTGGAAGTTAATCCAAAAGAACAAAATAAGGAGCAAATTAAAGTTATTCAATTACGAAGTGGAAAAGAAGTTGGAACAATAATCAAAAGAGAAACTGAAGTTGAAGAAGAGAAGGAAGAGATTGAAAGTGTCCATAATGAAAATGAACAAATACAAGTTCCCTTAGAAAAACCATTACCTCCATTTTCTCAAAGATTAAAGCAGAAGAATAGCGACAAACAATTTACAATTTTTTTTTGAAATCCTTAAAAAGCTAACGATAAATATTACTTTCATTGAGGCTTTGGAAAAAATGCCAAGTTATGTGAAATTTATGAAAGATATACTAAACAAGAAAAGGAAGTTTGTAGACCATGAAACCGTTGCACTCAGTGAAGAGTGTAGTGCTATTATTCAGAAAAGCTTCCTGAAAAGTTAAAAGATCCTGGTAGTTTTACTATACCTAGTGCAATTGGTGAAAAGTTTAATGGAAAAGCTTTATGTGATTTAAGAGCGAGTATCAATCTTATGCCTCTATCAATTTTTAAACATTTAGATTTAGGAGAGATTTCCCCTACCAGTATAACTCTTCAGTTAGTTAATCGATCAATAACCTATCCTAAAGGAGTTATAGAAGATGTATTAGTAAAAGTGGATAAAATTATCTTTCCTGTAGACTTTATAGTATTAGATATGTAGGAAGATAAAGAGATTCTTATTATTTTGGGGAGACAATTTCTTGCAATAGGGAGAGTTGTGATAGATGTGAATAAAATGAGAATTAATAATGAGAGTGAATAATCAAGAAGTAACATTTAATATTACAAAAGCTATGAAATATCTTATAATATAAAAAGATAATGAATGTTTTAAGATGGAAGTTACTGATTATCTAAGAAATGAGCAATTTAAGAAAGAGTTTGAAGAAAAAATAAGGCAAGAAGAATTTAGTGAGAATGAGAAAGAAATAAAAGAAGAAAATTTAGATTATATTCAGGACAAATTTGAAACTTTAGATTTGTTGGAAAATGATAATAAAAATCTTATTCCTTCAAGTATTAAACCACCTAAACTTGAACCGAAAGTATTACCTACCCATTTAAAATATGTGTTTTTAGGAGATTCATCTACATTGTCTGTTATTGTATCTTCTGAGTTAACTGAAATTCAAGAACAAAACTTAATAGAAATGTCGAAAAGATATAAAAAGACTTTTGGATGTACTTTAGTAGATATTAAAAGAATTAATCCTTCAATTTGTATGCATAAAATTATATTAGATGAACAATACAAACCTAAAGCTGGTCCTTAGAGGAGATTAAACCCAATAAAGAAAGAAGTTGTTAAAAAAGAAATCTTAAAATGATTAGATGCTGGAATTATATATCTTATTTTAGATAGTGCTTGGGTGAGCCCAATTCACTTTGTTCCAAAAAAAGGAGGAGTGACCGTTGAAGTAAATAGAAAAATGAATTAATTCCAGTTAGACAAGTTACTGATTGGCAAATTTGTATAGACTATAGAAAATTAAATAAGACCACCAGGAAAGATCATTTTCCTTTACCATTTCTAAACCAAATATTGGATAGATTGGCTGGAAGCAAATATTATTGCTTTTTAGATGGATATACCGGTCAAATTTCAATTGCTCCTGAGGATTAAGAGAAGGCAACATTTACAAGCCCTTATGGAATTTTGCTTTTCGTAGAATGCCTTTTGGACTATGTAATGCACCCGTGACATTTTAAAAATGTATGTTGTTAATTTTTAACAATTTTATTGAACATGGAATGGAAGTATTTATGGATGATTTCTTTGTATTCGAGACTTCATTTAAATTATGTTTAAATAATTTAGAAAAAGTTCTGGAATTATGTGAAAAAATTAACCTAGTACTAAATTGGGAAATATGTCAATTTATGGTTGCAGAAGAAATTGTACGTGGGCATAAAATTTCTGAAAATGGAATGAAAGTAGATCCTAAAAAAAGGAAGCTGCCTAACCGACTAAGCATTTATGACGCTTTGACCCTGTCAAAGGAGATGAGAGAGGCTCTGGTTACAGCTTTGCTTGACCCAGAGATTTATCTAGCTTAGTTGGTCAGCACATTCTGAGATGAAGTTTGCTCATTGAAAGAATAGTCAGAGGTAACGTTTACAGATGAAGATTTGCTGCTTGGTACCACCGACCACAATCAACCACTCTACATCTTGGTCAACATCGTCAGATTCGTATTATCAAGAGTTCTGGTAGATCAAGGAGCATCTCTCAACTTGTGAGCCTACGGACGTTGGCCTATTTGGACATCAAAGCCCAAGAGCTTACGACAAATAAAATGATGCTAAGAGGATTTAACCAAAAAGGAGAAAGAGCCCTTGGATCGATTACATTACTTATGAAGGTCGGAGAACTAGCAACAACCACTAAATTTCATATCAGCGATGCCGAGACCTCTTTTAATGCTCTACTTGGTCGACCGTGGATTCATGAACACAACATGGTTCCGTCATCTCTACATCAGTGCATCAAATACTGCAAAGAAGGACATGAATACTGAATCAAAGGAGATCTACAACCGTTTTCAACTCATGAAGTCAGTATTCATGAAGATGCTGCCTATTACGCGCCACAAAAGAAAACTATCTTTTCGCGCGAGATTCTAACAAACAAAAATGAAGATTCAAAAAAATCACAAAAAGGAGGACATTCAACTATGCTTCAACGATCTTCCACAATGCTTCTACATCAAATTGGTGGAGCTACTTTTGGTTCGCCCACCTGAGGTTGAGGCCGGGGACGTGGACGAGGAAGAATAAATATAATTGTTAAACGGACTAAGCTAACCATCAACATTGGTGATGAAGACAGTTCTGAAAGTGAAATAATGATGACAAAACAGAAGAAACCTCAGTAAGAGATATCCTTAGAAGATATAGAGAAAAGTGAATATAAAACAATGTATGATCGGATAAACCACTATGTGAATCCTATGACCCTTACTCCGATCCTCCCTCAAAAGGTCGAGAGTTTAGAGGTCAAGGAAGTCCATAGTGTTGGTTTAAAGCCGATCAAATTTTACCGTGCTTCTACCTCTACTAATCTTAAAAATCATGTAATTTTGAATGATGATCCTAACGAATTAATGGAATTGCCTTTTGGTTACTTTTCACCTTATGTACAAAAGTTAATTCAACAGGGATATTTTCCAAAACAAATGTCAAAAGGTAAACTACAACTTGTTGAAAAAATATGGTGTGTTAAACGTCGAACTCCAAACTCGAAAGAGGGTCTCTGATTTGGTATAGTGGGACCAGTCGATGATTCATAATTTTGTTTGGTGTTACTAGTAAATCAGGAGAGGATTGCCTTGATATAAAGAATGACTCTAATTATCAACCAAGAGAAGATGCTCTGCCAGAATTTGATGAGGAAATCAAGTCAACTGTCGATGAGTTAAAGGAAATTAACCTTGGGACTAAAGAACAACCCCGACCTACCTTTATAAGTTCTTTACTCAACGATGAATAATCTTTATAATTGATCAAATTGTTAACAAAATTCAAAGATTGTTTTGCCTAGAGTTATGATGAAATGTCTAGACTGTCAGTAGAAGTAGCAGTTCATAAACTTGGGGTGGACAAAGATATGACTCCTGTAAAACAAGCCCCCAGACAAATGCACCTTGAAATAGAACAACAAGTCATAGCCGAGGTGAAGAAATTAATAGACGCTAGCTTTTTGTGGGAAGAGTAGTACCCCACATGGTTAGCTAACAATGTTCCAGTCAAAAAGAAAAATGGACAGATACGCGTTTGTGTCGATTTCAGAGATCTATATAAAGCATGTCCGAAAGACGAGTTTTCGCTACCAATACCAGAAATGATGGTGGATATCACTTCTACACACGAAATTTTCTCCTTCATGGATGGATCGTTAGGGTACAACCAAATCAAGATGACTCCCAAGGATGCAACACTTACATCCTTCAGAACACCGATTGGAGTTTTCTGTTACACAGTAATGCCGTTTGGGTTAAAGAATGCTGGAGCTACATACCAACGAGTAATGACAAAGATTTTTGACGACCTCATTCACAACCAAGTAGAATGCTACGTGGATGATTTGCTCATCAAAAGTAAACAAAAAATAGATCATTTGTACAATTTGAGGATCGTGTTCAAACGGTTACGATGATATGACCTTAAAATGAATCCCTTAAAGTGCGCCTTTGGCGTTACCTCCGAGAAATTTCTAGGATTCATTGTCCGTCATCGGGGAATCAAGATCAACCCGGATATGATTAAAGCCATCTTGGAAAATGCCTCCTCCTAAGACTTTGAAACAACTACGTTCCTTCCAGAGGAAGTTGACATATCTGAGACGCTTTATCTCTAATCTCTCAGGTAGGTGTCAGCCCTTCTCGACATTAATTAAAAAGGATGCCAAATTCATTTAGGAAGAGAAATGTCAGCGGGCCTTCGAGAACATTAAACAATATTTAATGACACCTCCTATTTTGGCAGCCCCTATCCCAGGGAAACCTTTGATACTTATACCGCTGCCTTAGATGACTCTCTTGGAGCCCTCTTAGCTCAAGTCAATGATGAGGGTAAGGAAAACACACTCTACTACTTAAGTTGTCGTCTAATACCGACGGAGAGAAGATATCCACCTATTGAGAAGCATTTTTTGGCACTAATTTTTGCCACCCAAAAGCTTAGACATTACATGCTCTCTCATAAAATTACCCTAATCTCGAAAGTTAATCTGTTGCAATATTTGACGACCTGACCAACACTCTCCGGACATCTAGCAAGATGGTCAATGATTTTATTACAATTTGATATAACTTTTGTTCCCCTCCATGCTATCAAGGGACAAATTCTAGCCAAATTTCTTGCTGCACACCCACTGCCAGCTGGGTCCCCTCTCAACGATGAACTACCAGATGAACAAGTACTATAAATGGAATTCTTCAGTGCGCAACACTGGGAAATGTACTTCAATGGTGCTTCATCAGCTAGAAAAGCAAAGGCTTAGGCACAGCTATACCAGGAAAAGCAGGTATCAGTTTGATCTTTATCACGCCAAGTAAAAGTATGTTGAGGTTCTCATACCACCTGATAGAGCCGCGCACCAACAACGAAAAAAAATAAGAAGCCTTAATCACAGGGTTGGAGTTGACAGTTTCGATGGACATAATAGATATTGCCATATATGGTGACTCTAAACTTGTCATCTAGCAAGTCTCCAGACAATACAAAATTCTAAAACCAAGATTAGCATAATATCACCAATATGCAATGAAGCTACTAGAGCAGATTCCCAATGTGACTTTCTCTCGGGGAGAAAATGCCCATGCTGATGCACTAGCAAAACTCGTTAAAGAATTGACATGTCCCCCGGATGATTCCATTGAAATCACAGTACAAGGAAGACATGTTTTGTCTCAAATTGACCTTGAAAATCTACACAAGCTCTGAGAAGAAGGAACAATAAATGTGGTTGTAAATATCAACGGAGATTGACGCAAACTATTGATCAAATATTTGCAGACTGGAAAGCTACCAGAGGACAAGTCTAAAGCACATCACATCACAAAAAAGTTTTTGTCTTATGCTCTAGTAGTTGATGTCCTCTACAGAAGATCGTTCGATCAGATGTGGTTACGGTGCTTAAGCAGATCCGAGGCACAAAATATTGTCAAAGAAGTACATGCCGGATTGTGTGGCGCTCACCAGTCAGGGCCAAAGATGAAAATATAGATCAAAAGACTCGGATATTATTGGCCAACAATGATGTCCGACTGCATGGAGACAATTAGAAAATGTCACCAGTGCCAAGTGCATGGGGTGGTCTTGCACCAACCTCCGAATGTGTTACACCCAACTGTTGCTTCATGGCCATTTGAGTGTTGGGGCATGGACATAATAGGTCTGATAGACCCTTCATCTTCAAAAGGACACAAATTTATTCTTGCCGCTACAGACTACTTCTCTAAATGGGCAGAGGCAGTACCGCTACGAGAGGTTACAACACAACATGTCCTCCAATTCTTCAAAAGCCAAATTATCTACCGTTTTGGTCTACCGCGCAGAGTAATCTCCGACAATGGGACGACATTCAAAAGTACAAAAATCAACAATTTCGTCAAACGACAAGGAAAAGATTGAAGATACTCTACAATTTACTATCCTAGAGCAAATGGATTGGCTGAGGCCTTCAACAAGACATTGGTACAAATTTTAAAGAAAACACTCGATGAAAATAAAAGAGATTGGCACAACAAATTGCTAGAAGCTTTGTGGGCCTACCGGACAACATTCAGGACTCCCACTCAGTGTATACCTTACATGCTCGTGTACAAGTCCGAAGCCATACTACCACTAGAAATTCAGACGCCGTCTGAGCTCGACTTTATATATGATTAAAATATAAGATAAATATGGACATAATAAATATTTAATAATTATAAAGTCACACTTATCAACGCAAGTATACNTTTTGAGTAGATTATAATTAAGTGGATGGAGTTAATGTGAGACCATGTTAATATTATTGGGTGCGATAGAGGTTCAACTTGTATGGTAAGGTAGAGGTTATTGGATGATTTTGTCATGATAGCTCACGAACACTCGGCCTGTGCAATTACTTTGAGAAAAAGAGGAGGAATTTTTTAGGCCGGAAATTTATAATGGAAATTATTGGGGGAAGTTCACGGCCTGGATATTACCATGCCACATAATAATTTCTTCTTAATTAGTCAAAAAAATAAATATATTTAAGTTTTATACTATTTAGTAGTGATTTTTAGTAAAATCATGAAAGTTGATCTTGCTACCTTTAATATGAGTAGGCCTACCTTCGACGGCCCCGATAATGGTTGAGTGTGACATCACTTAACTGTTATCGAAGAAGGTTTGGGTGGAAACTCAAAACGTAGGCTATTGTCAAAAAGTGGAAATGAAATACAAACCAAGTTGTTGTACAAAATGCATAAACTTTGGCCACATATATGAAACATTTTTTATCACCCACCCTAACCTAAAGACCAATAAAAAATGATCAAAAATCATGATGATTGACAGCGACTTTATGTATGCTTAAAAATATAAATATTTAATACTGTTGCTAATAGATTTAATTTCTCAGTAACTGTACCAAAACTCAATAACAGTTATAGATTCGATAAATATGGACGTAATAAATATTCAATAATNTTGAGTGCCACCAATATACTCAATATCAACCCAATCCACCTGCTGATCAAGGAGACGAAGACATAGTTTGACATTTTGATATCTGATAGTAATTGATGTACTTGTACTTGTACTTTTATTTTTGTGATTTTTTGTAATAGAAATGGATGTTTGTATGTATTTGTACTTTTATTTTTATTGTTATGTTGCACTTGAACAATTTTTAATTTTTTTTATAAAGTTAGTGTGGTAGTTGACCGACTTCTTTTTGTAATCGACAAATATAAGAAATTGATGACGCTACTAGAAGATTTAATTTTCCAGCAACAGTGTCCAATGACTTGATCGCAACTTTATAAATGTGTTTGATTTGATTAAGTTGTATAATTATAATATTCAATAATGTTAAATTCAAATTTGTCAATGCAAGTATACGTATCACTCAAGTAATATAGGGCTCTAATGGAGTCCTAGATATCGATCCCACAGGGAGTAGTTTAGAATTACGGACTAAGACCTTAGAAAAGTAAGACTTTAATCACAACAAGAACGTTCATTTTGCTTATCTGTCACTAATAGTCAATTGAAATAAATAGATAATTTTAATAACTAATAAATAAATAATGATANGCGGAGTCCTAGATATCGATCCCACAGGGAGTAAGATTAGAACTACGAACTAAGATTTTAGAAAATAATACTTTAATCACAACAACGACATTCAATTTGCTTATCAATCACTAATAGGTAATTAAAATAAATAGATAATTTAAATAATTATTAAATAACTATCAAGACTTTAATCACAACAATGACGTTCAATTTGCTTATTTGTCACTAATAGACAATTGAAATAAATAGATAANATAACAATAGAGTTCAAATTGCTTATCTATCACTAATAGGCAATTGAAATAAATATGTAATTTTAATAACTCTTAAATAAATNGTTAAACTTAATAACTATTAAATAACTAATAATACTAAAGAGGGTCTAATTGTGATATTCAATATAAAAAAAAGCATCCTACTCCTTGTCAAGAAATTATAGTGAATGGACAAAGTGAATTAGTTCAATTTATATTGAGCCAAATAGGAGCATACCTATTCTTTACCCTTTGGTCCAGGCATAAAGACCATTGACTAATCCTACACTTGTTCACTGAATCTGCGGCTAGGCTGGGAGGATACCGGCTGTCACTTCGGAGCTCCCACGTTCCCCTCACCTGAGGGCTAACATCTACACTTCAACACCCAAATGATAGGATTGAATTGGGGATTTTAGTCTATCACTCTAAAATCTCCAATTCTAAGCCCGATAATTTTATTTCCCTATTTCAATTGAGGATTTTAGTCTGTCACTCTAAAATCTCCAATTCTACGCCCGATAATTTTATTTCCTAGGCTGGGAGGATACCGACTCTCACTTTGGAGCTTTCACGTTCCCCTCACTTGAGGGCTAACATCTACACATCAGCACCCAAACGATAGGACCGAATTAGAGATTTTAGTCTGTCACTCTAAAATCTCCAATTTTACGCCCGATAAAATTATTTCCCTATTTATTTGCACCCAACTTCCAAGGGCTTTGACCTCCCTGAATCTTGGATGTAATCTTCACTTTAGTTGTAAAACTNTATTTATTTGCACCCAACTTCCAAGGGCTTTGACCTCCCTGAATCTTAGATGTAATCCTCACTTTAGTTGTAAAACTCAACATACTTTAACAAATCAATTGGCCAAATTGAAAGTAAATTAAGATCAAAGTGAAAAGATCATCACAATTTCTTAAACATTTTCATGGCTTCACCAATTCAAATCACCATTTCACAATTCTGAAGATAAGGAGAAAGACAGAGAAAACTACTTAAATCTCATGGGGAAAACACAACAAAACTTGGAATTCATATATAAAATTAAAGTCATACAAACTTAAGTAAATAACTTATCTCTAGTTTATCCCCAAGAATACTCCTTGAAGTTTTTCTGAATCTCTTCCTTTCTTTACAGCACACAGAATTCCTCTTCGAAGTTGCAAGGAGGAAGAAATCTCTCACTTTCCTTCCACTCCTACAATTTCTCGAAGAATTCCTCACAATATTGGAACCTTTCTAATCTCTAGGAACTCTCTATAGCTCTTCCTTTACTCCCTAGATTCTTTCCCTCCTTCTCTAGGCTCTCCAATTTTCGGCCAAAATAGTCTTTTAAAGTTGTAGATGAGCTTTCCAAAGAGTTTCCTAAGCATCCCTTGAAAATTTGGCCTTATCCAAAGCTTGAGTAGGCATAACCATTGAGCTCGCCGTCGGCGGCCTCGAGGGCGCCGTCGGTGGACTTCTGAGAATTTTGTCCTGTAGCCTCGGGAAAAACTTACCGTCTATGAGGTCAAGAGCGTCGTCGGTGGCCTAGTTCAAATCTCCATATTTTGGTCCTTTTCGCTCCAAATTTGCTCCTTTTTACATCTTTTTTCTCCAATGACCCTAATTCATCATTCCTGCAACAAAATATCAAAAATACCTTTTTTTAAAGTGTAATATCATTAAAAATAGTATAAAATAGGTATGAAAATCTCAACATATTTTTCTCTGGTCAAAAATCTCCCAAACTTAACTTTAACTTGCCCTCAAGTAATTTTAGTACTACATAAAAGTTATGATCTACTGCAGTAAAGTTTTGATTCAGAAATACTATTAAGTTTGACTTAAATAAATATCATAATGAGATTTTTAGAAAGAATTCAAGTAATTAAATTAACTCTGTAGCCACAAGATTATTTAGTCATCAAATTTAAGAGTTCTAGTCTTCTATTTATTTCAAGAATGACTATATGTTGCTATATTAAGTCACTTAGAATATCCAAAAGATAAGAACTTCATGAGAACTCTACTAGTAAAAGATCTATTCCATAAATATAAGTTCAAGAAAGTACTTAAATTTTCCCTTTAGGTAGGTCCAGTGAAGCCAATTTTTGATTAGGCATATCCTAAAGCTTCTCCTCACTTCCATAATTTTTTTCTTTCTTTTCTCTTTTCATTTAGATTGCTTTCAATCTTATATATTTTTCTTTTCATTTCATGGATTATTTTAAATCCTTTCTTTTTCCTTTTTTAAGTGAGGATTACTATATCCGGATAGCCTTTAATGATTTATAACTTCACTTTTCTTTTCCTAAATTTGAAACTCAAAGCATTTCTTTACCTTATAAATATTTCATAATTTTTANATGAATTAAATTCACTACATGAAATAATTTAAATAATTTTTGAAAATATTGAAATAGAGGACATCTAATAGTTAATCTTTTTCTTCCCTCCCCCAAACTTAAATTTTTAAATATGAAATAATTTAGGTGGAAAGAAAAACTATAAATATAAATAATTTTTGAAAATATTGAAATAGAGGACATCTAATAGTTAATCTTTTTCTTCCCTCCCCCAAATAAATTTTTAAATATGAAATAAAGGTGGAAAGAAAATACTATGAATATAAATCATACCTCAGTATTTGCATTTTTAAATATTTTACAATTAATTCCATAAAATGTAGCAGGAAGAAAAAGTAATTGAATCTACTAGCTACTGCAACATCCTATCAAATCTTAAAAATGAAATAATTTAGGTGGAAAGAAAAACTATAAATATAAATCATACCTCAGTATTGTATGAAATAATACAGGTGGAAATAAAAACAATAAATATAAATCATACCTTAGTATTGTAGGCATTTTTATCATTCTGAAATTTCTGCAAACCTTCTCAAATTTTACTTCACCTGGTCTTTAATATTAAGAGTTTTCTACACATATAAATCATTAGAGGAATTTATGGGTAATGAAATTTTGAAATAAGTATAAAACTAAAACATTAAATAAGCACAACATTTCCTAACACAATCACAATATTAAACAATCGAAACTAAAATGCGAAACGAAAATCACATTACAATCCACAATTCTACTCGGTATTATTGAACTACACATGCACATTTAACTACCACACTAACTTTATAAAAATTTAAAATTATCCAAGTACACAAAATAAAAGTACAAATACATAAACATCCATTTCTCTTACAAAAAGATTACATAAAATAAAAATACAAACATAAGTACATCAATGTCATTCTATATCAAAATCCCAAGCTATATCTTCATCATCTTGATCAGCAGGTGGATTAGGTTGATACTAAGTATATCGAGGGCACTAAGGAAACGTAACATCAGGCTCACCTCTGTAGTGTCGGGCCAGAGCTTCATAATAAGCCACCTCAAAATTTGAATGCCTTTGTAGGTACTCATTATCATAATCATGTCGGTGTTCTAAACCTCCAATCCTTTCACTTATCAATTCTATGCTCTTCCACTCCAAGGTCAACTCATTCATCAGATTAGAGAGGGTAGGGGAACTAGAAGGTGCAAGGTCATAACTTGTAGAGGGGACATCTCTACTAGTAGAAGGTTCTTGACTTCTACTCCCAGTTCTCCATTTCTCATGGGATTCATAAGTCTTTAAATTAGCTTTACTAATGGGTTTCATAGGATAAACTCATTCTTCATCTCCAAATTCTACTCCAGAAAGTTTGCAAATTGTATAAATAAGTCAAGGATGTCCTAGGCCTCCACTAATCTCTCTCCTCGCTATAGTCAATATATTCTTAAGAATTATTCTCCCCACATTTATAGTTCTACTATTCTGAATACAGAAATTCAGAATAGCTCTATCTCTAGTTACCTCACTATGGTGATAGGTCAGTAACAGAGTAGAAGAAATGACATAGTGTCACACCTCAGAGGTGGCATTCAGCATGGAAGCAGAAAAATTTACCCGTTCTTGCTGTTTTATCTTCCATGTTCCTTTCCCATCAGTGAGAAAGTTGATCACATCATTAAGGGGGCCTTCAGTACTAAAGGTTTCATATTGGTAGTTGTAAGAGTCTGGGACTTCATAAAAAGTGTTGATGCGAGCGGCAGTAAACTCAACAGGGAATCCACGCACTTGAATGATTCTGTCATCAGAATAAATCACATTGGCGTAGAACTCCTTCACAACATTTGCATCCACTTTATTGGTGGTGTAACAAAAGTTTTCTCACCTCTGCTCGGCAATAGCTCATTCAATTTATCCTTCTGAACTTTCAAAAACTCGATCTTGTATGCACTTTTTTCCTTTACATATGGAAGTAAATTTTGTTTGAGCAATCGCATTGACGAAGCGAGACTCGTCAAACTCAACTGTTCGCTTTTGTCATGGAGCTATTTTAATCTAATCAAATTATAGAAAAATTCCAAAAATTAATTCAAATATGTAAATCATGGCTTCCAATAGTNTAATAAAACGCGGAATTCATATATAAAATCAAAGTCATACAAACTACAACAAGTAAAAAACTTATCTCTAGTTTCTCCCGAAGAACACTCCTTGAAGTTCCTCTGAATCTCTTCCTTTCTTTACAACACACAGAATTCCTCAAAAACTCCTCAAAGTTCCTCTGAATCTCTTCCTTTCTTTACAACACACAGAATTCCTCTAAAGCGGCAAGGAGGAAGAAATCTCTCACTTTCCCTCCACTTTTACAATCTCTCGAAGAATTCAAAACTCCTCGAAGTTCCTCTGAATCTCTTCCTTTCTTTACAACACACGGCAAGGAGGAAGAAATCTCTCACTTTCCCTCTACTCTTACAATCTCTCAAAGAATTCCTCACACTCCTCGAAGTTCCTCTGAATCTCTTCCTTTCTTTACAACACACAGAATTCCTCTTCAAAGTAGCAAGGGAGAAGAAATCTCTCACTTTCTCTCCACTCTTACAATTTCTCGAAGAATTCCTCACAATTATACAAAAAAATCTCTCACTTTCCCTCCACTCTTACAATCTCTCAAAGAATTCCTCACAATCTAACCGTACACAGAATTCCTCTTTGAAGTAGCAAGGAGGAAGAAATCTCTCACTTTCCCTCCACTCTTAGCACATAGAATTCCTCTTTGAAGCGGCAAGGAGGAAGAAATCTCTCACTTTCCCTCCACTCTTACAATGCACGAAATTCCTCTTCGAAGTAGCAAGGAGGAAGAAATCTCTCACTTTCCCTCCACTCTTACAATTAAATTCCTCTTCAAAGCGGCAAGGAGGAAGAAATCTCTCACTTTCCCTCCACTCTTACAAACTTAAAGAGTTCCTCACAATATTGGAACCTTTCTAACCTCTATGAACTCTCTCTAGCACCTCCTATTTCTCTTTGAAGTAGCAAGGAGGAAGAAATCTCTCACTTTCCCTCCACTCTTACAATCTCTCGAAAATTCTTCTTCAAAGCGGCAAGGAGGAAGAAATCTCTCACTTTCCCTCCACTCTTACAATCTCTCGAAGCAATTCCTTTTTGAAGTAGCAAGGAGGAAGAAATCTCTCACTTTCCCTCCACTCTTACAATCTCTCGAAAATTCCTCACTAATATTGGAATTTTTCTAATCTCTAGGAACTCTCCTAGCACTTCCTTTACTCCCTATATTCTTTCCCTCGGAAAGGAGGAAGAAATCTCTCACTTTCCCTCCACTCTTACAATCTCTCAAAGAATTCCTCACAATGTTACACTCTACTGGAAATTCTATACACTAATGGTAACCTCCAAGGCCTCTAGCACTCTTCTATTTTTGGCCAAGACACTCTAATAAATTCTCTATACACTAATGGAACCTCTAAATTCCTCTTCAAAGCGGCAAGGAGGAAGAAATCTCTCACTTTCCCTCCACTCTTACAAACTTAAAGAGTTCCTCACAATATTGGAACCTTTCTAACCTCTATGAACTCTCTCTAGCACCTCCTATTTCTCTTTGAAGTAGCAAGGAGGAAGAAATCTCTCACTTTCCCTCCACTCTTACAATCTCTCGAAAATTCTTCTTCAAAGCGGCAAGGAGGAAGAAATCTCTCACTTTCCCTCCACTCTTACAATCTCTCGAAGCAATTCCTTTTTGAAGTAGCAAGGAGGAAGAAATCTCTCACTTTCCCTCCACTCTTACAATCTCTCGAAAATTTGAAGTAGCAAGGAGGAAGAAATCTCTCACTTTCCCTCCACTCTTACAATTTTAAAGAGTTCCTCACAATATTGGAACCTTTCTAACCTCTATGAACTCTCTCTAGCACCTCCTATTTCTCTTTGAAGTAGCAAGGAGGAAGAAATCTCTCACTTTCCCTCCACTCTTACAATCTCTCGAAAATTCTTCTTCAAAGCGGCAAGGAGGAAGAAATCTCTCACTTTCCCTCCACTCTTACAATCTCTCGAAGCAATTCCTTTTTGAAGTAGCAAGGAGGAAGAAATCTCTCACTTTCCCTCCACTCTTACAATCTCTCGAAAATTCCTCACTAATATTGGAATTTTTCTAATCTCTAGGAACTCTCCTAGCACTTCCTTTACTCCCTATATTCTTTCCCTCGGAAAGGAGGAAGAAATCTCTCACTTTCCCTCCACTCTTACAATCTCTCAAAGAATTCCTCACAACTAACCCTAAATTAAAATCTCTACACTCTACAAACAACAAAAACTCAGCGGACACCACCACGGGGAACCTTTTTAAGCTCTAGGAACTCTCTTTAGCACCTCCTTTACTCCCTAGATTCTTTCCCTCCTTCTCCAGGCTCTCCAATTTTTGGCCAAAATAGTATTTTAAAGTTGTGGATGAGCTTTCCCAAGAGTTTCCTATGCATCCCTTCAAAATTTGGCGTTATCCAAAGCTTGAGTAGGCATAACCGTCGAGCTCACCTTCGGCGGCCTCGAGGGCTCTGTTGGTGAACTTNGCTCGCCGTCAGCGGCCTCGAGGGCCCCGTCGGCGGACTTCTGAAGCATTTTTTCATGTAGGCTCGGGAAAAACTCGCCGTCGGCGGCCTAGTTCAAATTTTCACATTTTGGTCCTTTTCGCTCTAAATTTGCTCCTTTTTTTTGCATTTTTTTGCTCCAATGACCCTAATTCATTATCCCTGCAACAAAACATCAAAAATACCTTTCTTTAAAGTGCAATATCATTAAAAACAGTATTAAATATGTATGAAAATCTCAACATATTTTTGTTTGGTCAAAATCCCCCAAACTTAACTATTATTTGTCCTCAAGTAATTTTAATACTATATAAAAGTTATGATCTACTGCAGTAAAGTNACTGAAAATAAAATATTTTATGCTTAGTCTCAACTATACAAAGATCTTAAAGCATAATTCTAAAGCAAAGCAAATACAAAGTTCAAATCAAATTACATAGATAGACAAACAGGTAGTAATATAGATCTACTATTCATCAAACTCAGTATTTGATTCTCCTCTGAGATCACCCATTGATTGCACATGAACGAAGAGATTGTAGAAGGGTCGGAATGAAAATTCTTCAGTGAAATCCTCTTCTATCGATTTCATCCTCCTCATCAACCGTATCAAACTATCTTCTAAATCTCTAGAGTGAGAGAAATGTTCTTTCATCCTCCAATTTAAATGATCGAAGAAATCAGAGATATTATTGTTTGCATTCATGGCATTTTGTACCTCCTCCTCCAATTTCTTAATTCTGCGCAGGATCACCAGAGTTATCAGGAATTAAGGGTTGAACTGACAGTGAATTATGAGATGATTGATCTACTAGAATGACCATGCAATTTTCATCTTCAAAAGCTGGGAATCTCTCAATTGGGTCCAAAGGCTTCCAAGGTAGAAGTACATTTTCCCAATTTTCGTAGGACACTTGGAACTGACTGCAAATTGAGAAAATTGTTGAGGGTGTCCAAGCCCATAAGTTGATCCATGAACAATCAGGCCCAGAACCGACTTCACAATTATTGATCCAATATCGATCGACAGTCCCCTTTGGATGCAGTAATTCAAAATAGCACATTCCTTAGAAACTTTACCGATCTTCATAGTCAGTAACAATTTCGCAGAAATGAAAAAGTACCAGTGTTTCGAAACAGGATTTAGGAGTGTCACAGAAAAACTAACATACCCGTTTTCTCTCATTTCCCAGTCGTTAGTTTCGTCCGTTAAATATTGGTAAATTTCATTCATCTGGTTTCTTGTCGAGATGAAATTGGAATAGTGCCAGACAGAAATGTTCTTGATCATGTATAATTCATTGATCCGTGCAGGAGTAAAAGTGATCCATCTACCTCGCACATAAACAACTCCCTAGTTGATTCCATGCAAGTTTGCATAAAATTCCTTTACCACAGGAACAACCACGGCGGCAGTAGTATAGCACAACACTTCCCATCTTCGCCTCACTATCGTCTCTTCAATTGCTGTAGAGGGATTATTCAATCCGCAATTTGTGAATCCTCTTTCCTTGATCAATCTTTTCTTCGTCAGTACCTTGCTGAAGATTCGCTGCGCTTCCGCACTAATAAACTTTCGCCAATTGAAAACTCACATTCTGGGATTATCAGGGGAATTTGATGTCATAGGAATGAAATTGGTGGAGTTTCACTTCATTTTTGGGGGAAAATATGAAGTAGGTATCAAATTTGGGAGTTTAAAAGGGTAACTGCAGCCCAAAAACTGCCAAAAACCGCTATTCAAACCCAAGAAACCGCCATCTCGCCGGTCTCGCCGTCAGCGGGGTAGAGGCCGCCGTCGGCGAGCCTCTGTATTTATTTTGCCTGGACTCTCGAAAAAAACCCGCCGTCAGCGGCGTTGAGGGCGCCGTCGGCGCCCAAGGCAAAACTTGCACAGTTTTGCTCTAGTTCGAATGCGTTCCAATTTTTCATTATGGATCCAATTCTTATGATGATTCAAGGGTAAATAAGAGTAGTAGAGCTTAATACTACCACAAACTAACAATAATTACAAATAAAAACTACTATAATCGCAGTAATAGTAAAGATAACTATGGGTTGCCTCCCATAAAGCGCTTGGTTTAACGTCGTCAGTCCGACCTATTCAGATGTTATTCAGGTTAACCGATCATTAAAACCTCTTTAAAATTTGGTCTTTTACCCTCAAAATATGGTCTTAATCTGTGTCTATTTAGTTTAAATCTATTTTCAATTTTTTGATCTTCAATTTCAACAGCTCCGTAAGTATAAACTTGAGTCACAGTAAANCAATTGAAATAAAAATGTAATTTTTTTAATAACTCTTAAATAACTAATTATTCTAATGAGGTTAATAATGTGATATTCAATATATAAGAAAGCATCCATCTCCTTGTCAAGAAATTATAGTGAATGGATAAAATGAATCAGTTTAATTTGTATTGTGCCAAATAGGAGCATACCTATTCTTTACCCTTTGGTCCAGACATAAAGAACATTGAATTGTGCCAAATAGGAGCATACCTATTCTTTACCCTTTGGTCCAGGCATAAAGAACATTGACCAAATAGGAGCATACCTATTTTTTACCCTTTGGTCCAGGCATAAAGAACATTGACTAATCCTACGCTTGCTTACTGAATTTGCGGCTACGCTGGGAGGATACCGACTCTCACATCGGAGCTCACACATTCTCCTTGCCTGAGGGCTAACATCTACACTTCAGCACCTAAACGATAGACCGAATTGGGGATTTTAGTCTGTCACTCTAAAATCTTCAATTCTACGCCGAATAATTTTATTTTCTTATTTATTTGCACCCAATTTCCAAGGGCTTTGACCTCCCTGAATCTTGGATGTAATCNTTTTGGTCCAGACATAAAGAACATTGACTAATCCTATGCTTATTTACTGAATCTGCAGCTAGGCTGGGAGGATACCGACTCTCACTTCGGAGCTCCCACGTTCCCCTCGAGGAGGGCTAACATCTACACTTCAACACCCAAACGATAAGACCGAATTGGAGATTTTAGTCTATGACTCTAAAATCTCCAATTCTACGCCCGATAATATTATTTTCCTATTTGTTTGCACCCAAATTTCATGGGCTTTGAGCTCCCTCAATCTTAGATGTAATCTTCACTTTAGTTGTAAAACTCAACATATTTTAACAAATCAATTGACCCAGATTGAAAGTATAAGATTGAAGTGAAAAAATCATCACAATTTCTTAAAGTTTTTCATGGCTTCACCAATTTAAATCACCATTTCACAAATCTCGAGACAATGAGAAAGACAGANATTCATCACTAAACCAGATATTCTACGCCTGATAGTAATATTTCCCTATTTATTTCACTAAACCAGATATTCTACGCCTGATAGCAAATATAGGGACTTTGACATAATGATATTCTACGCCTGATAGTAATATTTCCCTATTTATTTGCACCCAACTTCCAAGGGCTTTGACCTTTTAATCTTGGATGTAATCTTCACTTTAGTTGTAAAACTCAACATATTTTAACAAATCAATTCAATCACCAAGTTTACGCCTGATAATTTTATTTCCCTATTTATTTGCACCCAACTTTCAAGGACTTTGACCTCCCAAATCACAGCCAAACGATAGGACCGAATTGGGGATTTTAGTCTGTCACTCTAAAATCTTCAATTCTACGCCTGCTATTATTTCGCTATTTATTTGCACCCAAGTTCCAAGGGCTTTGATCTCCCTGAATCTTGGATGTAATCTTCACTTTAGTTGTAAAACTCAANACAGAGAAAATTACTCAGAACTCATGGGGAAAACACAACACAACTTGGATTTCATAAATGAAATCAAAGCCATACAAACTATAAAAAGTAAATAACTTATCTCTAAATTTTTCCCCAAAAACACTCCTCGAAGTTCCTGTGAATCTCTTCCTTTCTTTACAGCCCACAGAATTCCTCTTCAAAGTAGCAAGGAGGAAGAAATCTCTCACTTTCCCTCAACTCTTACAATTTCTCGAAGAATTCCTCACAATTACACGCTCTAGCAAGCTCAAATGGAACCTATCTAACCTCTAGGTCTCCAAAAGTCTGCTCCTCTTCTCTTCTCTCCCTCTTCTCCTCTTTTTTCTCTCTATTTTCGGCAAAAAATGTTCTCTTTAAAGATATGGATGAGTTTTCCCAAGAGTTGCTTACGCACCCCTCCAAAATCCGGCCTTATCCATTGTACATGTAACCTAACCGTCGATCCCGCCGCCGGCGGCCTTCTAGAATTTGTCCTGTAGCATCGGAAAATTCTTGCCGTCGGCGGCCTCGAGGGCGCCGTCGGCGCCCTAGTGTAGTTTTCAACATTTTGGTCATTTTTGCTCCAAATTCGCTCCTTTTTGCATCTTTTTGCTTCATTGACCATAATTCATCATTCCTGCAATAAAACATCAAAAATATTTCTTTAAAGTACAATATCATTAAAAACAGTATAAAAGAGGTATGAAAATCTCAACATATTTTCCTTTGGTCAAGTATCAAATTAATTTTAAGAGATCTTTAACCAACCATAAGTTTCATCATCTAAAGAGATCTTATATTTCTAGAGGTTAATTCGTCTAAGTGGATCTTATAGGTCTAGAGGGATGGCATGTCGTGGGAGCCAATTTTAAATTGTTCTTGCCTAATCTATAACTTATGTACTTTATTTTCTTCACATGTTTAGCAATTAGGGATTATTTGAGCTTTGGTCATAATTATAATATAGTGCTATCATCTTGACTAGATTAACCACTCGATTAATGGACACCTGAATTGTTGGTGAGATTTTGTAGTATGATCATATTTGTCAAATTTGATAACTGGCTTTGAGGATCGATAGATGATTACTTTTAATGCAAAACAATTTGTTATTGGTTGAATCTTGTTTTAGGGGTGGGGAATGGTGTCTTTGCTTGTTTTAAAGAAGTATCAAATGATCCCCTGACTATTTACAAAGTTCATTTTAGTCCTGAGTCTATAGAAGTGCCATAATAGTTTTCAAATGTTTTTAATTAGGGCTGAAATAGTCCTTTCTTTAAAAGGTTCTAGAGACTTTCAACGCCTTTTAAAAGAGTCTGATGATTAATTTTAACCTTTTATTGACTCTCAGACTAAATGGGTCATTGTAAAGAGTCAGAGAATTATTTCGACATTTTTACGTTTTTGTTTATGAGGGATTGCAATTTATAATCTATTATCGACCTAAATAGGCGATTTTTGGCGGAATGGTTAGAAGCAGAGTGCCCAAAAAATTGCTACTCTCAATATAAAGGGATATTTGTTTTGTTTTTTTTTCTTGCTTTCTTTTCCTCTATTGTTAGGTGTTTGAGATTGTGTCCACTATTATTTGGGCAAAAAATCATCAAAATAATATTGTGTACAGGTTCGCTAACGCGACCCTTTTTGTCTGGTTGGGAAGAAAGGGTCGTCAATGATCATATTTAGGCTCGTTGAGTCCATCCTTTTTTTTTTTTTCCAGAAGCTTTAAATACATAACCCTTAATTCCTATGTATTTACGCATCTAATACCCAAACTTCAATTTTTACAAATATTTCATCTTATGCATGAAAAAGGTGTGTTTTACTTTTTAAAGTTAAAATAATGATATTTTTATGTGATGCGTAGGATTTGGGTGATATAAAATTAAAAAGTGGAGTTCAGGTGCTAGACATATAAATACATAGGAATTGGGTAGTATGTATCTAAATGCCCCTTTCGCACTTGGTGAAATTCTCTTTTCTTTTTTGTTTGCTTTTGCTAATGCTTCATGAATTTAGAGACTTTCTTGTTGCTTAAATTTTGATATCACCTTCCATGATGTAGAATTTATGGGGAACTTTTTTCATTGTATTTTCTGTGGTCAGAACTACTCATGAAATTCTATTTTTGAATTTGTACTCTTTCAAATGATCAGGAGATAATCATGATTCCAAATCCATAACTTGTGGACTTATATTATGTAATAGCTAATATGGCTGCATCTTACAAATAGTTTATATCTTTAAAATGGTTGAATAGGCTTGAATTGTCTCCATCAAATGCTAACTTTGTTGAGAATTGTGATACAAACCTTCAGAAATTGTAATCAAATCTTCTCATTAAGAGTAGGCTTAGAATGCCATCTATTTTATTGATATTTTCTTGGGGGTTCGTGCAACTTCATTGATGACTACATCTTAAGTAGGGCTACCGAAAAATTTTGTTGCTCGTGAAGAATTTGTGTTCGAATCGTTTGTTAAGAAAGTGAGTTGAATATGAACAAACCCTTTGTTTGATCTTGTTTGGTTTTTTGTCTGACTATATAAGTTTAAACCGTATGTGGCATGTTGGTAAAGCAATCTCTTTGAAGGTCGTAAGTCTCCCCTGTTCCCGGGTTCGAATTCTCTGTTGGTGCAGTGTCTCCTTAAGACAGGTGGTACTCGAATTTATTTGCACACCGTGTCGGCTCTCATACCTAACATGAGTTAGCGCATTAAAGGTTGATCAGTGGTTCCGCCTGTCGATCAATCTTTTTGGGGAAAAAAAAATTTAAATCACTATAGCTTGTATTGTCATGAAATTTTATATTTTTTATTCTATAAGAATGATGCATGTTTTAATTCAATGTCTTACATCTATTTCTCTAATTAATTTAAATGAACTAATTTTGGCTAAACACGAACAAGACTATGTAAATTGAGCCTAACAAGAAGACAGTTTACAAGCTATTTTGAACATGAGTCATTTTTTGAATAAATTTAATTTCAAATGAGTTGAACACGTACTAAGCCTTGAGTTCGCTCAATCTGAGTCTGTTTGCATTCCTAATTTCAAGAGGTGGCTTCAACTCATATGACTTGCATCTTAACTAGGTCTGAAGGTTTGCTTTCTCAACAAAGATTAGTCAGTGAATATTTCCTATTTATTTGCTCAGTATGTTCGTGTTAAAGCAACCATCTCTCTCTCTCTCTCTCTCTCTCTCTCACTCACCTCATACACACAAAGCATGTAGAATAGATTATGTACGACGGCGGAAGTCTGGAGATAGAGTTACATGTGGATGCCAATAAAACGATGACATGTGGTTGGACCCACTTTGACTTCCTAAAAAGTGTGACATATTAAAGAACATGTTTTAAAAAGTAGAGATAACCTGAATGAACGAGGGCACGCAGAGGAATTTGGAAAAATTACTTCGTTTAGGATTAAACAAACAAGCATGGGAAGAAAAAAAAAAAAAAGGTTAAGAGGAAGAAGAAAAAAAATATATTATGAAGGAGAAGAAGATTCAACAGAGGATAGGAAGTGTGAAGAGTGGGAAGATGAAAACCCAAAAGAGTGCTTGCTGATGTTACAGATTTGGGTACCCATTGATAATTTTCTAATGGAATTGCATAAATAAATTTTGGGTATTATATGTTGTGTAGAAAACACTCATGTAAATCTCTTATGGAGTTGAAATTTATTTTTTATGGTATTTTATTTACCTTTATTTAATAAAATTTCTTCTTATTATATATTTTGTTAGTACAGTGGGAGTGTACTGCATGAACACTGAAGAGGGTATTTAAATAATTCTCCAATTAAAGTATATTGTCCGAATGATGTGAGCCCTTGAGTAATCCTTTATCAAGAGTGATATTTGATATTTATGATTTTTTGGTCATCTTTCCTTAAAAAAATGATAATTTTAGGAAAACATCTTCAAAAATTACTTATAGATGTTGCTCTATTGTGAGAGTTATTTGTGATTAAATTGTTGGTTATCTGACAGTTGAAATTGTTGATCTGATAAGGAAGCTAAACATTTGTCAATTCACTTTGATACCTACCTTTCAACAAGATAATGCTTTGCCAGTTTGGACTGTCTTGTTGGGTTATTGAGAGGTACGCATTCAATATTGGTGGTCGTTATTTAAGCTTCTATTCTAATGTAGTGGCCTTGATTGTAGGGGCGTAAATAGCAACAGTTATTGCGTGCAGAGAGCGCACGCAGAGCTGCGTGTGTTCTCCGATAACAGCAGCGCATCGCGACTCCAAGAGACATGTGCAGTTATAGTGAAAATATTCCTAAACTTTCTACATATAATTGGGCGAGTCTTATATGAGTAGCTTCAAGACTCTCTTAATGGTCAGTATGTCATATATATATAAACAAACTTATATTTTAAAAAGAAATTAACCTATAATGTTATGATTTATAATACATATATGATTTTTTGAAAATACTTCAATGCTACATCCCATGATACCTGATGCAAGGCATTGCATGATGAGGTGGTCAAAATCTATTATTTGGAGCCTAAAGTTCTGTTATTAGTATATTAATTAATGTTTTATTGAAGGTTCAAGCAATGCACCCCAAGCAAATTGTCAAACTTTTGCTTTAAATTATATTATTTCTAATGAAAAATAATCTAAGAAATCATAAATATCAAATATCACTATTGTTAAAAGGTTACTTAAGGTTCTTCTCTGTGTTGTTGCGCTCCCCACTAGCTTAAGGTGGTTTCTGACAGTTTGAGCGATCAGAAGGACTAAAATCACTTGATTTTTGTTCAGGAAGGAGGTTTTGGATTGGGACATACTTAAGCATGAAAGAAGAACACTAGGAAGTGTTTATGAGAGTGCTTAAAGTGTGTAGGAGTGTGATTTCTCTGTTGTAAGTGTGATAAAGTGAATTGAAGTGGAGTAACATTAAAAAAGAAAGATTTGTGGTGGGGCAAAGATTCATATCGAGTTTGACTATGTTTTATTTGTGTACACTTTTGTTTTTTAATTCAATATAATATGCTTGATGTTTTCACATANGCACACAAAATTCCTCTTCGAAGCAGCAAGGAGGAAGAAATCTCTCACTTTCCCTCCACTCTTAAATTCCTCTTCAAAGCGGCAAGGAGGAAGAAATCTCTCACTTTCCCTCCACTCTTACAAACTTAAAGAGTTCCTCACAATATTGGAACCTTTCTAACCTCTATGAACTCTCTCTAGCACCTCCTATTTCTCTTTGAAGTAGCAAGGAGGAAGAAATCTCTCACTTTCCCTCCACTCTTACAATCTCTCGAAAATTCTTCTTCAAAGCGGCAAGGAGGAAGAAATCTCTCACTTTCCCTCCACTCTTACAATCTCTCGAAGCAATTCCTTTTTGAAGTAGCAAGGAGGAAGAAATCTCTCACTTTCCCTCCACTCTTACAATCTCTCGAAAATTTGAAGTAGCAAGGAGGAAGAAATCTCTCACTTTCCCTCCACTCTTACAATTTTAAAGAGTTCCTCACAATATTGGAACCTTTCTAACCTCTATGAACTCTCTCTAGCACCTCCTATTTCTCTTTGAAGTAGCAAGGAGGAAGAAATCTCTCACTTTCCCTCCACTCTTACAATCTCTCGAAAATTCTTCTTCAAAGCGGCAAGGAGGAAGAAATCTCTCACTTTCCCTCCACTCTTACAATCTCTCGAAGCAATTCCTTTTTGAAGTAGCAAGGAGGAAGAAATCTCTCACTTTCCCTCCACTCTTACAATCTCTCGAAAATTCCTCACTAATATTGGAATTTTTCTAATCTCTAGGAACTCTCCTAGCACTTCCTTTACTCCCTATATTCTTTCCCTCGGAAAGGAGGAAGAAATCTCTCACTTTCCCTCCACTCTTACAATCTCTCAAAGAATTCCTCACAATGTTACACTCTACTGGAAATTCTATACACTAATGGTAACCTCCAAGGCCTCTAGCACTCTTCTATTTTTGGCCAACACATTATTGGAACCTTTCTAACCTCCAGAACCTCCAGACTCATCTGGCTCTCTTCAATTTTCGGCCAAAATATTCTTTTAAAGTTGTGGATGAGCTTTCCCAAGAGTTGCCTAAGCATCCCTTTAAAATTTGGCATTATCCAAAGCCTGCTTGGGCATAACCGTCGAGCTCACCGTTGGTGGCCTCGAGGGCGCCATCGATGGACCTTCTTAATGAATTAATTCTGGAGTCTCGGGAAAATCTCGTCGTCGGCGCCCTCATTCAATTCTCCAAATTCGCTTCTTTTTGCTCCAAATTCGCTCCTTTTTGCATCTTTTTGCTCCAATGACCTTAATTCATAACTCCTGTAACAAATCATAAAAAATACCTTTCTTTAAAGTGCAATATCATAAAAAACTATATAAAATAGGTATGAAAATCTCAACATATTTTTCTTTGGTCAAAATCCCCCAAATTAACTATTACTTGTGATCAAGTAATTTTAGTACTACATAAAAGTTATGATCTATTATAGTAAAGTATTAATTCAGAAATACTATAAGTCATCAAGTTTAAGAGTTCTAGTCTTCTATTTATTTCAAGAATGACTATATGTTGCAAAATTAAGTCACTNTGTTGTTTCTGAGTATCACTATTAACTATGGAATGCACGGAGTGTTTATATAATAACGCTATTAGAGGAATTTTCTCACGTCTCACTTCCCACCATCTCACATCTTACTTTTTGTTTTATTTTATTCAGATATTCTAACTCTAATTTATCACTCAACATCATATATAACAACTATGTGACAAAGTATTTTATTTTATTCAGATATTCTAAGTAATTTATTACTTAACATTATACACCTTTACGTAGATAGTCTTTTTAATTTTTTATTTAACTATAAATTTCAAAGATTAAAGATGACATAAATAAACTAAAGTATATCCATTTTTAAAAATGATTTATATGATTAAAAACACAAGTACAATATTTGCTTAATGAGAAAATATTTCAAATACATTTAGTTAAATAAAAAAAATTAAAATGATTACTGCATATAATTAGATATGACGCTTAGTAATCAATTATAGTTATAGTGTCTGAATAACAAAAGAATAAAACGTGAATAGAACGTGAGCTGGAGTTTTTGATACCAGATAAGGCTTTCTTGGTGTTTTTGATTTTGATATTGAGCCTTTTTTCTAAATACCATCTGATTTAATTAATCAGTTGTTATTATTATTATTATTATTATTATTTTAAGGGCCTTTCTATTTTGATGTTTTTACTCATATAAGTTGGAATAAGAATTATTCATATGTTGGATCAACATAGGGCTGCTTAAAATTTAAGGGCCCTTATTGGAATTTTTTTTTCAATTTTTATTTTTATTTTCTTTTATTTATGTTTTATTTTAAATTAAAATATCTTTGATTGAGATTGTTATTTTTCAGCATATTTAACATACCATGAGTGTTACTAAAAATAAGTTGGTTTGGTTTTAAAATAATAATAATAAAAAAAAAACATATAAAATCATAGCAGTAAATAAAATTTTAAAAACTAAAGGAAAAAAAGAAAATAGGTGTTAGTAAAAATAAGTTAATTTGGTTTTAAAATAAAGAGAAAGAAAAACATATAAATTATAACACTCCAAAAATATATTATTCATGATACTTTTTAGCATGTGCATGAGGACTACTTGTCTTATTAGTTTTATTAGGAGGAAGATTATATTTTTATTTTTTATTTTTAAAATCAGAAAATTGATAAGAACATCAAATATATTATTATTATTATTATTTATTTTTAAAATAAAAAAAGTTCATAAGACTATAAAATAATTTTCTTTTATGTTAAAATATAAATAAAATAAAAAAATTTATTTAAAAAATAAATATTAGAGTGATCCCAAAGGGTCTCTTAGGCCCCATTTGGAATCAAATTTTCTTTTTTCCATTTTGTTTCTTTCTTTTTTAAAAATAATAATAAAACATGTAAAATTTTAATTTTTAGTGTTTTACGGCATGTAGTATGCAACATCTTCATGAATACAATTATGTTATATTCATTGTACTGTATTTCCTTGAGTACAACAATTAGTTAAATCACTTGAAGTCTATTTTAGGGAGCTTAGACTTTGAATTTGGAGTGTTTTACTGCATGTAGCATACAAAATTTTCTTGAGTACAACCATGTTGTATTTGTTGTATTGCATATCATTGAATATAATAATTGAGAAGATAAGCTAAAGTCTTCTTTAAGAAGCTTGCACTTTCAATTTAGAGTGTTTTATTATATGTAGTATACAACATTTCCTCAAGAGCAACCATATTGTATTGGTTATACTACATTTCTTTTCCATATCTAATCCGAAGATTAGAAAGGGTTTATATCAATATGCAATCTTCAAACTTCCTATAAGGGAAAATTCCTATAGTTAATTACATCATAAGAAATTGAGGTTACTTAAGAAAACTCTAATACAAAGAAAATTTATGTAAACATAATATAACTGTGAGTCAACAACTTGTCTTAGCAAGCATCTAGCGAGCAAACACTATAATCACAGTACAAAGTCCTACATACTTCTATGACGTCTAGAGGGTAAGTGCCTTATGAAGTATAAAAGTGGATAAATTCTGAAGTAAATTTAGACTGTTGTTGTTAAGATGCCCACAACGTCCGTCCGGGGCTATTGTTTTTTGCTATACTTGGTCAGTAGAGGTGTAGCATGTTCCAACTGAAAGATTCTTGTCATTAATCATAGGTCGCGTCATCCAAGTGTTCTTCCTTAAACCAGGAGGTTGGTTATTATTATTGTTCAAGCTATGCCTGGTTTTGTTCGTTCATTAAGGGTTTACTTTATGTTTTTAGTGTTTTTCAGATTTTATTGGGTTGATGAGTTTTATTTTATTTGAATTTTATTCAGATTGTTTTCATTAGTTGATTTGATTTTTACTAGTATTATCTTTAATTGATATACTTTATTTTATGATGCCTAGTCAAGATTTCATGGTTCTATCATCTCAGGATCATTATGGTTTGTGGTTTACATAGTTAAAAGTGACAGAAGAATCATTGTTAGCATAAATGGATTCATTGCAAACTAGGGTTTTTTTTTTAAGTTTATGCTTTAGTGAATTTTATGGTTCTCTTTAAGTTTTAATAACTTACAAGTTTCAGTTTTTCCTTTCTTTTAGTTAGGCCTTCATTTTATGGTTTGTTATATTGGTTTGCTATTTTGATTACTTAATTAACTTTGGTTAATTTTATTTTACTTACTGGTTTGGTGATTTTTTTTATTCTTATTCGTTTTAATTCACGAAGAGCACTTCTATAAGTTTATCATTTGTTTGATTGAGAAGCTATAAGTTGTTTAATGATTGTGGATAATTCTCCTGGCCAAGGATTACAATGGATGTATCTCCTAAGGCATTATCCATATGTGATCTTCAATTAAGATGAAGCTTGAGTTCTTTTTTTGGCTCTTCTCCATTGGGTAACTTGGGAGGTGGATAAGGCTGCTCAAAAGAATTTGAATTAGCCTCCTCCATATAGATTCATTGATCATTCGATGAACTTGGGAGGGGATGACACATATCCCTCTCCATTTCCATTTTTTATGCTTTGATCATGATGAACCTTATCATGTCTTGGATAACGGTTTAAATAGGTTTTTTTCTGTCATTGGACGAATGTGGAGGTGAATGATGAGCTCACTACATCTTCATTCCAAATTTCATGAAAGATTGTCACCTTATTCTTCCCTTGATGATGTCTTCATGATGACTTCTGTTTTGAGTCAATGGTCATGACTAATGAGTCATTTATGAATGTTAGTCATGTCATGGTGTGTGTCATGGGTCATGGGTGACCCATTAACAATTTGTATGTAGTGAATTTAGGGTTTAAGCATAAAATATGAGCTTTGGGTGGCCATGGGTTTGACTTGCCATGGGTTTAAATCAATACATTAAACTTAAATCCTAGGTCTAATAATTCTTAATTTCACTCTCTTTAATCAATTAAATGATTAATTAGTTAAGAGAATAACATAATTTAATGAAAAGACCAAATTTTGACTAAAAATTGTAAGGTTGACCAAGTTGATCATGGTTGACCAATTTAGGTTTATGGTTCACCAGGATGACTTACTTGACCATGTCATGGTTAGTTTATTCATGTGGTCCTTGAATTTGGTGGCATGACCTGGGTTTGACCACAGTTGACCAAGGTTGACCATGATGGTCAAATTGACCATATGGTGATGCCTTGACCATATGGTGATCATTTGGGTATATGGATGAGCAAATGGTTAATGTGGTGACTATGAGGTTCAAAATTGACCATTTTGACCAAAGTTTGACCAATGGGGTCCATGAATGATCAAATGGTCTAATTTGACCAATTTGGTGTTTAGGTTAATCAAATGGTCCATTTTGACCAATTTGGTGTCTAAGTTAACCAAATGGTTTAGTTTGACCAAGTTCGACAAAATTTTGACCATTTTGATCAGGGTTGACCAATTTGATCAAAGTTGACCAATTTGACCAAATTTCACCAATTAAGTCAATCAAATGTTTGTACTGACCAAATGGTCATTGTGGTAACTATTGGGTCAGATTTTGATCAAATCAGGGTTTGTCACAAATGATCTGATCATTTTTGCGGCGTTATCTTTGTTTGAACTCAAAAAGGGTATATTGGGAGTTAATCCAGTTTTTAGTATTTTAGTGACCCTAGATAAGTTCAAAGAGGTCAATGTTGGTAGACCCTTCGTTTCTTATCGATCATGATGACTAATTTTTTTGTCTTTATGAGATGTATGAGAATCCTGAATGAGAGGGTTACTCAAGCCATGCCTAGTCTATGGGTGTCATTTTAGAATCCTCACAAAAGTGGGGTCAACAAATGGTCCCCCAATATGTGTGGAATACTGAACAAGTATGCCACACATATTGACGTTGACCGAAACGGTTCATTCTACCCAATGAAATTATATGCTTGTCAGTGATTTTGAGAAGAAGAATATGATTATATCGTGTCAGGTATTTTATCATTCAATCTTTGAAGTCTGCTAGGGAGAAGAATGTCATTACTTATGAAGAAGTCATAAAGAACGGTACACTATAAGAAAGCCATAGTTCCTTGTCAAGAAGGCCTTACATCCTATAGTACGAGAGAGAGTATCTAAGGATGTCTTATACTACTTCTCAAAGATGTCAATTATTGGTGTCTGTCTTGGGATGGGAATGCTAAAAGACTTATATCATATCCCATATGAAGAAATAAAAGAATGCCATAACTATGTGTTAGGATGGTCTTATATTCGATAGTAAAGAGAAAGTGGATGTCATACTCCATTAAAGGAGGTCTTATAACACTTCTTGAAGATGTCAATATCGATTTTGGATAAGGAATGTTATGCAACTTACATCCTATTCCAAAGAAAATACTAAAGGAATGTCATTAATCCATTTCAGCAAGGTCTTACATCCAATAGTAAAAGAGAGAGAGAGTAGATGTCATATTCCATTTAAGGAGGTCTTATACTACTTCCCAAAGATGCCAAATGTCAATATGTTTGTCTTGGGAAGGAATGCTTAGAGACTTATATCCTATCCCAAAAAAAGATGCTAAAGGAATGCCATAATCCCATGTCACACGGGTCTTACATCTAATAGTAGAAAAGAAAGTAGATGTCATATTCCATTTAAGGAGGTCTTACACTACTTCCCAAAGATGTCAATATCAGTTTTGGATGAGGAATGTTATGCGACTTACATCCTATTCTAAAAAAAATACTAAAGGAATGTCATAACTCTGTGTCAGGAAGGTCTAATATTCGATAACAAAAGAAGGAGAGTAGATTTCATATTCCATTTAAGGAGGTCTTACGCTAATTCTCAAAGATTTTAATGTCGGTATGTCTATGAAAGACATTTATTATGTAATCCAAATGAATAAAAACTAGGAGATGCCACAGATCCTGAGGAGAACCTCAGTGACTTCTCAAGCTCGGTGACTTCTCAAGCCACAGATCCTTAATGTTTCATCCTGCCAATTATCATTACATAGGGCTTACATTTGCATGGTGTAGTCATACAGACACTATGGAAGATAGGAGAGTTTATGTCACAACAAGCATCAACTTTAGAGCCTAAGGCGAGTTAGGGCTTAAATTACACGTCATAATTGTGCAAAGGTCTATAGATAAATTGAGGATTTACGTTACATTAAACAAACAACCTCAAAGTCCTATGGCTTGCTATTTGATTCTAAGAAAATTTGTTGTTGTAGATCCACTTGTCATGCTGCCCACGGTACTAGCTCCAAACTTCTCGTCGCAGTGGCAATCCTAATGTCTAAGGTTCAAAAGGTTTAACCACATTCATATTTCAATGTTTTGCTTTGTTTTGTTCGTATGTTATATTTGGGGGGGGGTTTAAAGTTGATTAGAGCGACACCTGTCATGATTTCACAATTCCATCGTTCCAGTACCACCTTTTTCTTTTGAATTTACTTAGTCTAAATTAGTTGTTAAGCTTATTTAAACTGGGGAGATCTCATTAGAAACCGTTGGTTACCTCATCCAAGGGACTCCCGTAAATTCAAAAGGATGTGTTATGAAGTTATTTTAGTTATTTGTTTTGGTTTTCAAAATATTGTTTAATTTTGAAAAGGTTGATTGATTCTGAAAAAGTTATTTTGTTTTGACATTGCATGCAATTTTTTTTTCAAGTTTTGCAGAGTAACTGACCGGAGTCATTATATATGCTCAATAGTATAAGTTAAATATGGACGTAATAAATATTCAATAATTGTAAAGTCACACTTATCAACACAAGTATACGAGCTCAAGTAATATAGGGCTCTAATGGAGTCCTAGATATCGATCCCACAGGAAGTGGTTTAGAAACTCAAATAATATAGGGCTCTAATAGTCCTGAATATCGATCCCACAAGGAGTAAGTTTAGAACTGCGGACTAAGATTTTTAGAAAATAATACTTTAATCACAACAACAAAGTTCAATTTGCTTATCTATCACTAACAGACAATTCAAATAAATATGTAATTTTAATAACATTAAATAGCTAATGATACTAATGAAGGTTTAAATGTGATATTCAATATTTAAGAAAGCATCATTCTCTTTGTCAAGAAATTATAGTGGATAGATAAAGTGAATTAGTTCAAATTTTATTGTGTCAAATGGGAGCATACCTATTCTTTATCCTTTGGTCCAGGCATAAAGAACATTGACTAATCCTACGCTTGTTTACTGAATCCGCGGCTATGCTGGGAGGATACCGGCTCTCACTTTGGAGCTCCCACGTTCCCCTCACTTGAGGGCTAACATCTACATTTCAGCACCCAAACGATTGGACCGAATTGGGGATTTTAGTCTGTCACTCTAAAATCTCCAATTCTACGCCCGATAATATTTCTTTTTATTTGCACCCAACCTTCAAGGGTCTTGACCTCCCTGAATCTTGGATGCAATCTTCACTATAGTTGTAAAACTCAACATATTTTAATAAATCAATTGGCCAGATTGAAAGTAAATTAAAATCGAAGTGAGAATATCATCACAATTTCTTAAACATTTTTATGGCTTCACCAATTCATATCACCATTTCACAAATCTCGAGACAAAGAGAAAGACAGAGAAAACTACTCAAATCTCATGAGGAAAACACAACAAAANGTCTTCCCTCCCCCAAACTTAAATTTTTTAAATATGAAATAATACATGTGGAAAGAAAAACTATAAATATAAATCATGCCTCAGTATTGTAGGCATTTTCATCATTCTGAAATTTTTGCAGGCCTTCTCCAATTTTTACTTCACCTGGTCTGTAATATTAGGAGCTTTCTACACATATAAATCATTAGAGGAATTTTTGGGCAATGAAATTTTGAAATAAGTGTAAAACTAAAACATTAAACAAGCACAACATTTCCTACACAACCACAATACCAAACAATTAAAACTAAAATGTGAAATAAAAATCACATTACATTACAAAATACTACTCAACATCTATTAAACAACACATGCACATTTAACTATAACACTAACTTTATAATAAAAATTAAAATTATCCAAGTACAATATAATAAAAAAAATGAAAGTCCAAATACACAAACATCTATTTCTATTACAAACATATTACAAAAATAAAAGTATAAGTACAAGTACATCAATTCTATCAAATATCAAAATCCCACACTATGTCTTCATCTCCTTGATCAGTAAGTGGATCGGTCTGATACTGAGTATACCGGGGGCACTCAGGGAAAGTAACATCAGGCTCACCTCTGTAGTGTCGGGCCTGAGCTTCATAATAAGCTACCTCAAAATTGGAATGCATCTGAAGGTACTCACTGTCATAATCGTGTCGACGTTCTAAACCTCCAATCCTTTCATTTATCAATTCTATGCTCTTCCGACCGTTCTAAACCTCCAATCCTTTCATTTATTAATTCTATACTCTTTCGCTGCAAGGTCAACTCATTCATCACATCAGAGAGGATAGGGGAACTAGAAGGTGGAAGGTCATAACTTGTAGAGGGGACATCTCTACTAGTAGAAGGTTCTTGACTTCTACTCCCAGTTCTCTATTTCTCATGGGATTCATAAGTCTTCAAATTAGCTTTACTAATGGGTTTCATAGGGTAAACCAATTCATCATCTCCAATCTCCACTCCATAAAGTTTGTAAATTGTATAAATAAGTCCAGGATGTCCTAGACCTCCACTAGTCTTTGTCCTCGCCGCAGTCAATATATTCTTAAGAATAATTCTCTCCATATTTATAATCCTATTATTCTGAATACAAAAATTCAGAATAGCTCTATCTCTAGTTACCTCACTAAGGTGATAAGTTGGTAACAAAGTAGAGAAAATGAAATAATGTCACGCCTTAGAGGTGGCATTCAGCATAGAAGCAGAAAAATTTACCCATTCTTGCTGCTTTATCTTTCACGTTCCTTTCCCATCAGTGAGAAAGTTAATCACATCATTCAGGGGACCTTCCACCGTACTAAAGGATTCATATTAGCAATTATAAGAGTCTGGGATTTCATAAAAAGTGTTGATGTGGGTGGCAGTAAACTTAACATGAAATCCACACACTTAAACGATTCTGTCATAAGAATAAATCGCATTGGTGTAGAACTCCTTCACAACATTTGCATCAGCTTTATTAGTGGTGTAACAAAAGTTTTCCGACCTCTGCTCGGTAATAATTCTTTTGATTTCTCCTCCTGAACTTTCAAAAACTCTATCTTGTATACACTTCTTTCCTTTAAATATGGAAGTAAATTTTTTTTGAGCCATCGCATTGACGAAGCGATTCTCGTCGAACTCAACTCTTCTCTTTTGACGTGAATCCAGTTCAATCTAATCAAATTATAGAAAAAATCCAAAAAATACTTCAAATATACCAATCATGGTTTCCAATAGTAATTCTAAGAGTTCAACATTAAGATCCATGAATTTCTTTCCAAATTTTCTTCACATTCTCAAATTTTTTGGATCTCCTCAAAGTGGAAGAAATTCATGGTGAAAATCAAATATTTTTGGTTTGGAGTGAAGCTCTTACATAGAGATGATTAAATCCGGTGTCAAAAAGCCTTGAAATCGCCTCCCAATCTAAGATCTTTCAAGCTCTCGGTTGAAAATGATGTTTTTAGGAGGAAGGGGATGATGAATACTGGTGGTTGACTGATCAAAATTGCGGTTAAAGGTGTTTTTTAGTGTGCTCACCGTCGGCGGGTCAATGACATCGTCAGCGCGCTCTATTGGAATTTAAATCTTAAGTCTCGGGAAAAATACCGTCGGCGGGATTTATTGATTTTGTCTAAATTCTGGATTTTTTTCAATTTCAATCAATTCCAAGCCTCAACGACATCTTTTAATCATTATAGATATAATTTTAAGTGACTAAATGATGTACTTAGCACATATAAACTTTCACAAGACAAAAATCACATTTATATATAAATTCCAAGGGGTACATTATTCGTTACATAACACACCTAAGTTTGATATTTTCTCAACCTCAATACATTCGCAATCTAAGCCACAACACTCAAAACACTGAAAACAAAACATGTTATGCTTCGTCTCAACTATACAGATATCTATAAGCATAATTCTAAAGCAAAACTAATACAAAGTTCAAATCAAAATACATAGAAAGACAGATAGGTAGTAATATAAATCTACTAATCCTCAGACTCGGTACTCGATTCTCCTTTGAGATCACCCAGTGATTGCACATGAACGAAGAGGTTGTAGAAAGGTCAGAATGAAAATTCTTTAGCGAAATCCTCTCCTATTAACGTCATCCTCCTCATCAGTCGTATTAAGCTATCTTTTAAATGTCAAGAGTGCTAAAAAAGTTCCTTCATCCTCCAGTCTAGATGATCAAAGAAATCAGAGATATTATTAATCGCATTCATGACATTTTGTACCTCCTCGAAATGTTCCTTCATCCTCCAGTCTAGATGATAGAAGAAATTGGAGATATTATTAATCGCATTCATGACATTTTGTACCTCCTTTTCCAATTTCTTGATTCAGCGCAGGATCACCAGAGACTTATCAAGGAGTAAGGGTTGATTTGACAGTGAATTCTGAGATGATTGATCACTATGATGGCCATGTCATTTTCATCTTAAAAAACTGGGAATCTCTCAGTTGGATCCAAAGACATCCAAGGTAACAGTACCTTTTCCCAATTTTCATAGGACACTTGGAACTGAGTGCAAAGTGAGAAAATTGTGGAGGGGTGTCCAAGCCCATAAGCTGATCCATGAACGATCAGACCCAAAACCGACTTCACAATTATTGATCCAATGTGGATCAGCAGTCCTCTTTGGATGTAGCAATTCAAAATGACACTTTCTTTAGAAACTTTACCGATCTTTATTATCGGTAATAGTTTCACAGAAATGAAAAAGTGCCAATGTTTCGAAATGGGATTTAGGAGTGTTGCCAAAAAACTAACATACCTGTTTTCTCTTGTTTCCTAGTCGTCAGTATCATCTGTTAAATATTGGTAAATTTCATTTATCTGGTTTCTCATTGGGATGAAATTGGAATAGTGGTAGACAGGAACATTCTCTATCATATATAATTCATTGATCCGCGCAAGAGTGAAAGTAATCCATCTTCCTTGCACATAAACAACTCCTTGGTTGATTCCATGTAAATTTGCATAGAATTCTTTTGCCGCTGGAACCACCACGGCGGCGGTAGTGTAGCACAACACTTCCCATCTTCGCCGCACTATCGTTTCTTCATTATTCTTTGTGGGATTATTCAATCCGAGATTTACAAATCCTCATTCCTTGATCAATCTTTCTTCGTCAGTAACTTGTTGAAGATTCGCTGCGCTTCCGCACTAATAAACTTTCGTCGATTGAAAACTCACATTATAAGATTATCAACAGAATTGGACGCCATAGGAATAAAATTGGTGGAGTTTCACTTCATTTTTGGAGGAAAAATATGAACTAAAAATCAAAATTTTTAGTTTAAAAAGACAATTCCCGCCCAAAAATAAAAAAAAATTGCCATTTGAACCCAAGTAACCGCCAATTCTCCCGTCTTGCCGTCACTGAGTCGAAGGCACCTCGTTGCGCCTCTGTATTAATTTTGTCTGGACTCTTGGGAAAAACCCGCTATCGGAGGCGTCGAGGGCGCCGTTGGCGCCCAAGGTAAAATTTTCACAATTTTCGCTCTGGTCCGGATGCGTTCCAATTTTTCTTTTTAGATCCAATTTTTATGATGTTTTAAGGGTAAAAGAGTAGTAGAGCTTAATAATACCACAAACTAACGATAATTTCAAATAAAAATTACTATAATAATGATAAAAGTAAAGTTAAATATGAGTTGGTTCCCATAAAGCGCTTGGTTTAACGTCGTCAGCCCGACCTATTCAAGTGTCATTCAGGTTGACCGATCATTAAAACCTCTTTAAAATTTGGTCTTTTACCCTCATAATATGGTTTTAATATATGTCATATTAAACACTTGGTTTAACGTTGTCAGCCCGACCTATTCAGGTGTTAAATCGACTGATCATTAAAACCTCTTTAAAATTTGGTCTATTACCCTCATAATAAGGTTTTAATCTATGTCTAATCATTAAAACTCCTTTAAAATTTTGGTCTTTTATCCTCATAATATGGTTTTAATCTCTGTCCATTTACTTTAAATCTATTTCTCTTCTTCTGATCTTCAATTTCAATAGCTCTGTAAGTATAAACTTGAGTCACAATAAAGGGTCCTAACCAACGAGACTTCAATTTCCCAGGAAATAACTTTAGCCTAGTGTTGTAAAGAAAAACTTCTTGTCCTGGTTCAAAGTTCTTCTGGTTAATCTTTCGATCATGCCATAACTTTAATTTCTCCTTATAAATTCTATCATTATCATAAGATTCATTTCTTAATTCTTTCAATACATTTAGTTGTAACAATCTCTTCTTACCAGCATCTTTCAAATTATAATTGAATTCTTTAATCATCAATTGTTATGCTCCAATTCTACTGGTAAGTGACAAGCCTTTGCAAAAATCAGTCTATAAGGAGTCATTCCAATTCTACTGGTAAATGACAAGTCTTTCCAAAAATTTGTCTGTAAGGAGTCATTCCAATAGGAGTTTTATAAGCACTTCTGTAAGCCCATAATGCGATATCTAGTCTAATGGACCAATCTATTCTACTAGGATTTACAGTCTTTTCAAGTATTTGTTTAATCTCTATATTAGAAACTTTAGCTAACCCACTAGTTTGAGGATGATAGGCAGTAGAGAATCTATGAATAATATTAAACTTTTATGCCAATCTCTGAATGTATTTGTTTCTAAAATGAGATCCTCCGTCAGTGATAATCATTCTAGGCATTCCGTATCTAGTGAAAATATTTTTCATTAAAAATATTGAAACACTTTTAAAAATATTGAAACACAACGAGGTAAAGCTTGTGCTTCAATCCACTTAGAAACATAGTCCACTGCAATTAATATACAAGTTCCCAAATGAAGGAATAAATGGTCCCATAAAATCTAATCCCCAAACATCAAATATCTCAACTTCGTTCCTCAAATAAAGGAATAAATGGTCCCATAAAATATAATCCCCAAACATCAAAGATCTCAACTTCTGAAGAAGCAAATGGTCTCATAAAATCTAATCTCCAAACGTCAAAGATCTCAACTTCTAACATGAAATTTAGAGGCATTTCATTTCTTCTAAATATATTGCCTACTTGTTGACATCGATCACAAGTTTTTATGTATCTATAAACATCTCTAAAGATTGTAGGCCAATAAAATCTGGATTGTCAAAATTTGTATGTTGTTTTATCAACATCAAAATATCCCCTAANTGTAAAATTTTATAAGCAGTTTTATCAATCCCAAAATGTCCTCCAAAATCAGAATCATGACATTTCTGAATGATTAGCTCAGTTTCTTCGTAAGGTACACATCTCCTCATAATCAGACATTTACATTTTTTATATAAAAAAGGCTCATCCTAAAAATATGCTTTTGCATCATGAATGAACTTCCTTTGTTGTTGCAGTGACAGCATAGGTGGCAAAATATCACTTACAATATAGTTAACAAAATCAGCATACCATGGTATTTTCCACTCATTAATATTATAAAGTTGTTCATCAGAGAAACTGCCTGTAATTTCATTGTCAGTGTTAGATGATTCTTGATTTTCTAATCTTGACAAATGATCAGCAATTTGATTATCATTTCCCTTTCTATCAAATTTTCTAATCTTGACAAATGATCAGCAATTTGATTATCAGTTCCCTTTCTATCAATAAAACAAGATCAAATTCTTGCATAAAAAATATCCATCTAATCAACCTGGGTTTAGCATCCTTCTTCAAAAGTATCCATCTAATCAACATTGGTTTGACATCCTTCTTTTGCATTAGATATTTAATAGCAGAGTGATCAGTGGGCACAACAACATCCTTCTTTTGCATCAGATATTTAATAGCAGAGTGATCAGTATGCACAACAAATTTAGCTTATCCTTCTTTTGCATCAGATATTTAATAGCAGAGTGATCAGTATGCACAACACATTTAGCCGCATCAAATATTTAATAACAGAGTGATCATTATGCACAACACATTTAGCTCCAATTAAATAAGATCTAAAGATATTTAATAGCAGAGTGATCAGTATGCACAATACATTTAGCTCCAATTAAATACGATCTAAATTCATCAAAAGTATCCATCTAATTAACCTTGGTTTGGCATCCTTCTTTTGCATTAGATATTTAACGTAGAATGATCGGTATGCACAACACATTTAGTTCTAATTAAAAAGATCTGAATTTATCTAACTCATATACATTGGTCAGTAACTCTTTTTCAGTAACAATATAGTTAATTTGTGCATCATTAAGAGTTTTACTAGCGTTAGTGACAGTATAATTAATTTGTGCATCATTAAGAGTTTTACTAGCGTAGTATATAACTTTAAAAAAATTTCATACCTTTGTCCAAGAACAGCTCCAATAGCATAATCACTAACATCACACATCAGTTCAAAATAATCTTTTCATACCTTTGTCCAAGAACAGCTCCAATAACATAATCACTAGCATCACACATCAGTTCAAATGATTTCTCCCAGTTAGGTGAAGCAATAATAGGGGTTGTGATTAATTTTTCCTTTAATAACTCAAAGGCATTTAGATAGCTTTCAGTAAATTCAAATTTCTTGTCCTTTTCTAAACATTCGCATAGAGGTTTGTTAATTTTTGAAAAATCTATAACAAAATGCCTGTAAAATCCAACATGTCCAAGAAAACTCCCAACCTTTCTTACATTAGTAGGAGGTGTTAGTTTAGATATAACTTGAATTTTTGCAGGGTCTGCTTCCATACCATCTTCCAAAATTTTATGCCCTAACATATCTGCTCCTGCAACCATAAATTTACATTTCTCCCAATTTAGAACCAAATTAGTTCTTTCACATAACTCTAAAACCTTATCAAGATAATTTAAGCATGCGTTAAATGATGTTCCAAATACAGAGAAATCATCCATAAGTACTTCCAATCCATCATCAATTAACTTACTAAATATTGACATCATACATCTCTGGAATGTTGCAGACGTACTACATAATCCAAAAGGCATTCTTCGAAAAGCAAAAGTTCCAAAAGGACTAGTAAATGTTGTCAAAAGGCATTCTTCGAAAAGCAAAAGTTCCAAAAGGACTAGTAAATGTTGTCTTTTCTTGACAGGAACAATAGGAATTTGATGGTAGCTGGTATATCCATCTAAAAAATAAAAATATTTGTGCCTAGCAAGTCTAATATGAAGTTGATGGTAACCGGTATATCCATCTAAAAAGCAAAAATATTTGTGCCCAGCAAGTCTACTCTAAAAGCAAAAGTTCCAAAAGGACTAGTAAATGTTGTCTTTTCTTGATCCTCAGGAGCAATAAATTTAATGGTAACCGGTATATCCATCTAAAAAACAAAAATATTTGTGCCCAGCAAGTCTATTAACCGGTATATCCATCTAAGAAACAAAAATATTTGTGCCCAACAAGTCTATCTACTATTTGGTCTAAACCGGTATATCCATCTAAAAAACAAAATTTTAGTGCCCAATAAGTCTATCTACTATTTGATCTAAAAAGGCTAAAGGAAAGTGATCTTTCATGGCGGTAGTGTTTTATTTTCTATAATCAATGCAAATACGCCACCCAGTAACTTGTCTAGTAGGTATTAATTCATTATTTTTTATTGTTTCAACAGTCACTCCTCCTTTCTTAAGAACACAATGAATTGGACTTACCCACGTACTATCTAAAATAAGATATATAATTTGAGTGTCTAACTATTTCAAAATTTCCTTCATAACTACTGCTTTCATCATTGGATTTAATCTCCTTTGTGGATCAAATCTTAGTTTATAATGTTCATCTAATATAATTCTGTGCATACAGATTGAAGGTTTGATTCCCTTAATATCAGCTAAGGTCCAACCAAAAGCTTTCTTATATCTTGTCAATGTATCTAACAGTCTTTGCTTTTGCAAATCATTTAATTCTGAAGATATAATAATAGGTAATGTAGATGAGTCTCCTAAAAACACATACTTCAAGTGGCTAGGCAGTACTTTCATCTTAAGTTCACGTGGTTTTATAATTGATGGAAATAGATTTTTATCAGCATTTTCTGTAATATCCAACATCTCAAATCTTTCCTNAATATACTTCAAGTGGTTAGGTAATGTTTTCAATTCAAGTTCAGGTTGTTTTATAATTGAAGAAAATAGATTCTTATCAACATTTTCTGTGATATCAAACATCTCAAATCTTTCCTAAACATAATATAATTCTTCATTTTCTAATTTATCCAGAATAATTTTATCATTCTCTTCAATTTGTTCTTCAAAATACTCTTCNCATCATTTTCTAATTTGTCTAGAATAATTTTGTTCCTCTCTTCAAATTGTTCTTTCTCTTCAAAATGTTCTTTAAGATGTTCTTTGAATAGATGTTCACTAATTCTTATGCAAAAACATTCATTATCTCTTTCAACAGTAGGGTATTTCATAGATTTCACAATGTTAAAAGTCACTTCNTCTATTTTGACCAAAATAACTTCATCACTATCTTCAAATTGTTCTTTCTCTTCAAATTGTTCTTTAAAATGTTCATTCAGTAGATGCTCACTAATTTCCATGCAAAAACAATCATCATCCCTTTCAACAGCAGGGTATTTCATAGTTTTTGCAATGTTAAAAGTCACTTCTTGATCGTTAACTCTCATAGTTNGCTCTTGCAAATAATTTAATTCTAAAGATATAATAACAGGTAATGTAGATGAGTCTCCCAAAAACACATAGTTCAAGTGGCTAGGCAATATTTTCAACTCAAGTTCAGGTGGTTTTATAATTGACTAAAATAGATTCTTATCAGTATTTTCCGTAATATCCAGCATCTCAAATCTTTCTTGAACATAATATAATTCTTCATTTTTAAATTCATACAGAATAACTTCATCACTCTCTTCAAATTGTTCTTTCTCATCGAAATGTTCTTTAAGATGTTCCTTCAATAGATGTTCACTAATTTCCATGCGAAAACATTCATTATCTCTTTCAACAGTATGGTATTTCATAGATTTCACAATGTTAAAAGTCACTTCTTGATCATTAACTCTCATAGTTAATATATTTTTTGAACATCTATCATAACTTTTCCAGTAGCTAAAAATGGTCTCCCTAAAATGATAGGTCTTTTTAAACATATGATTTCACAATGTTAAAAGTCACTTCTTGATCATTTACTCTCATAGTTAATTCTCCTTTTTGAACATCTCAATAGCTTTTCCAGTAGCTAAAAATGGTCTCCCTAAAATGATAGGTATTTCTTTATCTTCCTTGCTTTTCCAATAGCTAGAAATGGTCTCCCTAAAATGATAGGTATTTCTTTATCTTCCTCCATATCTAAAATAATGAAATCCANCAGCAAAAAATGCTCCCTAAAATGATAGGTATTTCTTTATCTTCCTCCATATCTAAAATAATGAAATCCACAGGCGATAAATTTATCCGCTTTTACTAACACATCTTCTATAACTTACTTAGGATATGTAACTGAACGATCTGCTAACTGTAGAGTTATAGAAGTAGGTGAGACTTCTCCTAATTTTAATGATTTAAAAATTGATAGAGGCATAGATTAATGCTGGCTCCCAAATCACATAAAGCCCTTCCATAAAATTTTTCACCGATAGCACACGGTATAGTGAAACTACCAGGATCTTTTAATTTCTAGAACTTTTTCTAAATAATTGCACTACACTCTTCGCTAAGTGCAACAGTTTTGTTGTCTGTGAAAAATAATTAGCACACGGTATAGTGAAACTACCTAGATCTTTTAATTTTTCAGGAAACTTTTTCTGAATAATTGCACTACACTCTTCGCTAAGTGCATCAGTTTTGTTATCCGTGAACTTCCTTTTTTATTCAGAAAATATTTCATAAATTTCACATAATTGGGCATTTGCTCTAAACCTTCTATGAAGGGAATATTTACCGTTAATTTACTAAGAATCTCTAAAAATTTGGAAAATTGTTTATTCTGTTTGTGTTGCTTCAATCTTTGAGGAAACGGTGGTGGAGGTTTCTCCACAGTAATTTTCATTGGTGTTAATAGATACTCTAAATTTGGGTACTCATGATCCTTTTCTTTTTTAGTATCCACTTTCTTTTTTTCAGTTTCCATTTCTTTTTGTACTCTTGTCTCCAATTCTTTTTTATTTCGTAATTGTATCGCTTTGATTTGTTCTTTTCCTTGGTCTTTAGGATTTGGTTCCGCAGTACTAGGAAAAGTTCCTAATCTTTGGTTACTAAGCGCAGTAATGATATTCCCTAATTGATTTTTGATATTTTTAATAGCAATTCCTTGATTTTATAATTGATTTCCTTGAATTTGTAATTGATTTCCTTGATTATGCAATTGTTGACCCATGTTTAATATCAGCTCTTCCATAGACCAGTTCTTCTCCTTAATTTAAGTGTTACTGTTAAATCTTGGGGGATAAGAAGGTCTATAGTTTACATTTCCTTGGTTGGATGAATTTCATAATGGNGTCTATAACTCCCTTAGGATATGTAACTGAATGATCCGCTAACTGTAGAGTTATATAAGTAGATGAGACTTCTCCTAATCCTAATCTTTTGAAAATTGATAGAGGCATAAGATTAATGTTGGCTCCAAAATCACATAAAGCTCTTTCATAAAATTTTTCACCAATAACACATGGTATAGTGAAACTGCCAGGATCTTTTAATTTTCCAGGAAGCTTTTTCTGAATAATTACACTACACTCTTTGCTAAGTGCAATAGTTTTATTATCCGTGAACTTCCTTTTCTTGTTCAGAATATCTTTCATAAATTTCACATAATTGAGAATTTGCTCTAAAGCAACTACGAAGGAAATATCCATTGTTAACTTCTTAAGAATTTTTAAAAATTTGGAAAATTATTTATTCTGTTTGTGTTGCTTCAATCTTTGAGGAAACGGTGGTGTTCCAAAGTAATTTTCATTGGTGTAAATGGATACTCTAAATCTGGGTATTCATGATCCATTTCTTTTTCGGTATCCACTTTCTCTTTTTCAGTTTTTATTATTTTTTGTACTATTGTTCCCAATTCTTTTCCACTTCATAATTATATCGTTTTGATTTGTTCTTTTCCTTGATCTTTAGGATTTGGCTGTACAGTACTAGGAAAAGTTCCTAATGTTCGGTTAATAAGTGCAGTAGCGATATGTTCCAATTGGTTTTCAATATTCTTAATAGCAGTTCCTTGATTTTGTAATTGATTTCCTTAAAATTTGTAATTGATTTCCTTGATTCCGCAATTATTGACCCATGTTTAATATCAGCTCTTCCATAGACAACTTCTTCTCCTTAATTTGAGTGTTATACAATTGTGGACCCATGTTTAATATCAGCTCTTCCATAGACAACTTCTTCTCCTTAATTTGAGTGTTACTGTCTGGAGGATAAGAAGGTCTATAGTTAACATTTCCTTGGTTGGATGATTTTCCTAATGGGTTCACTATATGATAAGAAGGTCTCTAGTTAACATTTCCTTAGTTGGATGAATTTTCTAATGGGTTCACTGGGTTGTTTACCCATTGTTGATTTGTAGAAGAATTCTTATTCCAATTAAAATTTGGATGATTCTTCCAACCTGGGTTATAATAGTTTGAATAAGGGTTGTTGGATTATTATTAATAGCATTTAAGGTTTCATATGAAGATTGAACATCCACAAATTGCCCAGATGAATTTTCTTCCATCATAGGAGGTGTTGAAGAATAACTGAAGGTTGAACATCCACAAATTGCCCAGATGAATTGTCTTCCATCATAGGAGGTGCTGGAGAATAATTCATCCCATAATGATCTAATTTCTTTGATATTGCAGCAATTTGCGAAGCTACACAATGATCTAATTTCTTTGATATTGCAGCAATCTGCGAAGCTAACATAGATATTGCATCAGAATGATACTAGCTACTCTTTTAAGATTTACCCTTTCAGAGGTCCATTGAAAATTGTTGGTAGCCATCTCTTCTATTAATGAATAATCTACTCTTTTAGAATTTACCCGTTTAGAGGGCCATTGAAAATTGTTGGTAGCCATCTCTTCTATTAATGAATAAGCTTCATTAAAAGGTTTTGACATTAAAGAACCACCAGCCCCAACATCTATAATCGATCTAAGAGATCCCACTAATCCATTATAAGAAGTTTAAATTATCAACAAATCTGGTAACGAATGATGAGGGCATTTCCTAAGAAGATCTTTAAATCTCTCCCAAGCTTCATATGTTGACTTTCCATCAATCTGAGAACGATGTTATGTCATTTCTAAGTTTAGCAGTTTTGGATGGAGGGAAATATTTGGACTGACAGAACGATGTTATGTCATTTATAAGTTTAGCAGTTTTGGATGGAGGGAAATATTTGGATAGAACTTTCTGTGAAAGTTCTCCCCAGCTTTGGATGGAGGGAAATATTTGGATAGAAATTTCTGTGAAAGTTCTCCCCAAGTTCTAATACCTTGGATGGAGGGAAATATTTGGATAGAAATTTTTGTGACAGTTCTCTCCAAGTTCTAATAGTTATATATTGACTCTCCATCAATCTGACAGAATGATGTTATGTCATTTCTAAGTTTAGCAGTTTTTTATGGAGAGAAATATTTGGATAGAAATTTCTGTGAAAGTTCTCCCCAAGTTCTAATAGATCCAAGGAAATATTTGGATAGAAATTTTTGTGAAAGTTCTCCCCAAGTTCTAATAGATCCTGGTGGGAAATATTTGGATAGAAATTTCTGTGAAAGGTCATTTTTAGTTTAGCAGTTTTGGATGGAGGGAAATATTTGGATAGAAATTTCTGTGACAGTTCTCCCCGAAGTTCTAATAGATCCTGGTGCTAATAAGCTTCATATATTGACTCTCCATCAATTTGATAGAACGATGTTATGTCATTTCTAAGTTTAGCAGTTTTGGATGGAGGGAAATATTTGGAAACATTTTTGTGAATGTTCTCCCCAAGTTATAATAGATCCTGGTGCTAACATATTTAACCACAACTTAGCCTTATCCATCAGTGAAAAAGGAAAAAAATCTAAGTCTAACAACATCGTTTGTACTCTGTTATATTTAAAAGTAGCACACAGTTCTATAAAACTAGCGAGGTGTAAGTTCGGATCTTCATTTGGTGTACCTCCAATTTGGATAATAGCAGGTTTAAGCTCAAATGAATTAGTGGCTACATCAGGATTTTGGATAGATAAGTGAATTTTATCTGCTATAGGGTTTGCATAATCTCGTAGGGGTCTAGGTTGGTGTTCATTCTCTATTCCTTGATTGTTCATGTTATTTTCCTTTGTATCAAAATTTCTAGATTTTCTTCTTAATCTTTTAATCCTTCTAACAGTGCGTTCTAATTTTGAATCACAGGGTATAAGATTTTGAGGTCCAAATTTACACATACAATTTGAAATCAGTACACAGTAATATAATTAACTAAATATAAGGTATAAGATTTTCATATCCAAATTTACGCATACAATTTGAAATCAGTACACAGTAAAACAATTAACTAAATATGAAAATAAGTTGCAATTCAAGTAAAAATTTTCTAATAATCCCTAATTTGTCCGTTACTCCAATTATTATATATATATATATATATATATATATTACTCCCCGACAACGGCGCCAAAAACATGGTCGGTGACTTTATATATGCTCAAAAGTATAAGTTAAATATGGACGTAATAAATATTCAATAAT
>JXCR01141580.1:8438-39139 GCA_002079205.1 Phalaenopsis hybrid cultivar
GCAATAAGCCCAAGAAATAAGGACAAGTAATATGAAATTAAAGTACACGAGCGGCCTGATAAATCAATACAGGGCATAGATGGTGAGGGAATGAGAAAAGGGGGAGGAGGGAGCCAAAATGCAATTTGCCGAATCCCCCCCACAGTTGAATTCAGATAATCTGAGCTCACCCTGAAATTGTTCGAGAATTTTAAGATATAGGGCTATGGAAAACACTATTGTGGAGCCGAAGGCCTTGATCAATTTTGACAATTATTGCGGACAGGCACAAAAAGAGGGTAGGCAAAATATGAACACCTGTGAAAGTGTACCGTTAAGGCTTCAGGCGAGGTATCTGTACAGGTTAGGATTGTCCTTGTCCCGTTCCAAATAATCTCTGGTGATTAGGTCCTCTATCCGCTTCTTGATTGCCTTGAAGTCGGGCTACCAAAAAAAGAAACAAAAAGAAAAACACGCAATCTGTTACAGCACATGATGGATTTTATTCTCTTTGCAGAAGTAGATGGAGAATTGCGGAAAAATTTTTAATTTTTTGAAAATTATTGTGATTGTTATTAACTTTCTCTCTTCTGAGAAAAAAACTTTGCGACATTGAACTGTGGCAGTATGTGGAAAGAAGGTATGAAAAACTATCTCAAGCGAACCAAAGATGTCATATCAATGTTGGATGTGTTCCCAAAAAAGAAAAAAAATCATCCATATAACATGATGTAAAGTATGCAAAAAACAGAATAAAATAATTCAAAACCTTCATACATAGAAAAAATCATATTTATATTCAGACATTGGCATTGTTTTAAAGTATTGAAGCATTAAAACATTGTAGCACTGCATTGCTCCATCAGGGAGCGTTCAGGCAACTAAGAGAGTACACTCCGATGCACTTTAATATGCTTCACAATGCTTCCTGTGGTGTTGATGTTGCTTCACCATGCACTTGTAGTCTTCATGCTGCATGCTTTTCATTTCATTGAATTAATATTCTTCATGGTTCATGGTTCATGTCTTCTATGTTGAGGACTACGTTATCCAACGATTTTCTAACTAGTGATTCATTCCAAAATGATTTCCTCAAACAGTGCATCCAAAGATTTCAATATAATTTTCCTTGCCTTTTGCCATCGGGCACTTATATAATTATGCCGTACCTAACCTATTGCCATTTTTCTGAGATGCGGATGAATGGCAAACTTCGTGATTTATTTTAATTATGCTTGTGAGCCATTCATAGATTTTCTGATGCTTTCAGATGTACTAAGGATGTGATGGTACTTTTTCGTTCAACCACAACATTTTAACCGAATTGATTCTGATGAACATCGAGTTGCATACCATGATTCGTTAGTTTGCATATTATTTTTTTAGCCGATCAGCTTCTTCATTGGACTACTCTTAGCACAATGAAGTGCAAGGAGAAGTAACTGATGTTCATTGTTGCGTTGAAACATTAGTTGTTATTCATTGTCAGTAGAATGCTATGACTAAAGATTTCTATTTTGAGAATTTTACATATGTAGCACACAATTCTTCAGTATCTACGTATCCCACACAACTTTTATATCTCTGGTGATTTAAGACTATTCATGAAAAAGTTTATTTCACTTTTAAAAAGTCGTAATAGTGCTAATTTTTATGTGATATTTAATTATTTGAGTTCTATGTGTGCAAATATCAAAGTTTAGATGTAAGATATGTAAACACATACGGATTGTGCGCTATGTATTTAAATGCCACTTTTATTTTCATCTTGATACCACTGCCGAGCTAATGGTACGAGCCGTCCAACATGTTTGAAGCTGTAAACCCATCAAGCTGTGTGCATGTTCATATCTTCTAAGTATCTACATGTCATATGGGATCATGTAATGTTCTTTAAATTTTAAAAATTAAATCCACTATTTAGTGCTTAGATATTTGTAAGCATCCTCATTTCAACCAACTATTAAGTTAGTAATGAATATTATTCTTATGATTATGTTCAGTGAAAACTGGCATAACTTGCCGTTTGAGTTTTGAATGTAGTTCAGATTAAATCACTCCATGTCAATTTTATGACACGGAGATCTTAGCAATCATTTTTGTTGAAGTTAACTTGACTATCAGTGATTTTTAAAAAAGAATTTCTTCATTCATACACTCAACCTTCATTTTACATATCCTACGCAATTATCTTTTAAGCATTTTCTTTATTACACCAAGTCTTCGTGTATTTCAATAGATTGCACATCAATTAGAATACAGAACTATCATCAGTGAATAAAGCATACTGAAGCTTCTCATTTTGAATATAATTTGCAAGCACATCCATACTCAATACAGAAACTATGGATATAATACTAATCCTTAATAAAATTATATTGTAACTGGAAATTCTTATAAATTAAAAAAAAGTATGATGTAGACAGATAATATAAAATACCAAAGAGAAGGAAATGAAAAGCAATGACACGGAGTGGTAGCTATCCTTAGAAATGATGGAAAAGGAGGCTGCAATATTATAATATTAAAAATCGTTGATATATGGCTAAATGAAAAACACATAATGCATTGAGTTGCTTAATTCAATATAAAAGAGGAGAAAAAACTCAAAATAATTAAATTCACGATGAATTTTCCATCTAATTGTAATGCACATTACATGCGATGCCCATTAAGTGTTGGACAAGGATACAGCATCTGTTTTGAGGCATCGGTGCTTCCAAGATTTTGAGGCATGGAGGCAGTTTGATAAGATTAGATTTTCCAGCAACAATATGCAAATTCAACAGTGAAGGAAGAATAAAAGATTAAAGCTATAGATTACCTTGAACATTTTCCCTAGCTGCTCAACACATTCCATTACTAGTTGCTGATGGCCTAAGACTTTCCTACTCTTCATAATTCTTACAATAGAAGCATCAATGGCATATCTTCGATCTTTGTCTACATCTTCAATCACCTTCTTTTTCTCATCCACTGGAGGGAGAGGTATCTACAGTTTGAAAGATTTAACCTCATAAATGGTAAAAAGGATGAATAATTAATTTGCCTTGCAAAGAATGCAATAGAAGCGAAAGAAATGAACCTTAATCCTTCTCATTTTATCAGTAAATTTGGAATTGAATTCAAAATAGTCAGTTTGTAAGATGGTTTTAGTATTTGGCTCTTTATTAAGAATCTTGTATTTTGCGCAAGAAAGGGAGTGGAGTAATCTGACAACATCATCATCTGTCAGATTTAGCAGATTCATGATCTCAGAGTAACTAAATCTATCTGAACCATTAAAGAGCAGAAGAGCAGAGGCCTGTATATAGCAAAGTCATTTATTAGAAACATATGGTTAAGGAGTATCCAATTAATGAATAAATAAATAAATAACAGTGCATAGAACCTGATAAGTTGTAACAACGAGTTCCATTGTCTTGAATTCAAACTTCCCATTGATATTACAGGTACCAAGGGAATAAATCCATGTAAGCTTACGGTGCTTAGTTTTTGTCTGATAGAATTCCTTGAAAACCTCTACACATTTAACCTTCACAGCAAACACACATACACACACTAGTTATGACGGCATTATGAATTAAAATGCATTCCCGTTTAAGCCACCCCAGCCCCATTGTGAGTAGAAAGCCCGAACATAAATAAGGAAATATTGAATCTAAAACAGAAATAAAATATTTTAAATTCAAATTGCCTAAGGATGGTAGTAAAAGAGTAATTTAGGTTGTCCGCAAAATTAGGTCAACAACATGAGCCTCCCAATCCGAACTCCGAATAAAAGCCAGAACAGGAATTGAAAAATAATGTTCTCTATATATATAAATATATATATGTGCCGCAAGACATGGCCTGTTGGTTGGCGGGATTCACTGTAAGTCTCCTCAGGTCACGGGTTCGATCCCCAATGATGCGAGGTTCTCGAATAGTTAGACACATGGCACGAGCCCTCATCATGGGGCCTTGATGCGCATGGAAAATCAATATTTGAGCCTCTGCCAAATATTGATTTCCTTTATTATATATATATATATATATATATATATATATANAAGCTAAGCTTGATGAGCTAACAAGGAAAACTCAAGCCAACCCAAACTCAACTTATTAGGTCATGAACCGGGTTATTGAAAAAAAATAACATCAAATTCAAGACTTTATCTATAAATTATTGAAAATTTTAAAAATTATTTTTTATATTTATATCAAGTAATTTATTTTTATTTCGCTTGTAAGAGTTCATTCTATTTCTTATTGTATTATAGCACTAACTTCAATTAATACTGATTTTTTTAATAATGAAAAAGTCAAGCTTGTGAACCGGAACTAGCAGAAATTAATCTTGAATTTAAGCTCAAACTCGATCTATTAATCAAACTCAAGCTAATGGTGGCTCTAATACCAGAGTTAACCCAAACAACAATAAAAAAAACATTATTATTGACAAAGCCAATCACGATTAAAACCAACACACATAAACGGAAATAGGAACAACAGGACAAGTGACTGGGGCTTATTTAGGGAGGTGGTGGTGGCTGCTAGGGACGTGGAAAGATAGCGACAAGGTGTTGGTGGGATGGAAAAAGGAGGAATAGTGGTTAGAGGTGGTCCAAAATCCAGATCGACTTAAACAACAATGAGGATTTTAATGGTTGTCATAGCAGTAAGGCTGCAAAATGAATGATTCTGAGCCGCTACCAGCGAGGAGGCGGAGAGGGGGATGGTTATGTGTGGTCAGGAGAGCAGAAAAAACACTTGATGGCAACGACGAGTAAAGACGACTGGGAGTGGGTCATGATGGTTGGGAAAGGGTGGAAGCGGTTATGCAAGGTGGCAGCGAGGGGAGAGACGGCTAGAAATGGGGGAACAATGGGGAAAATCAACAATAGTTGATGTTTTGGCGGTTACAACAGAAACAGGATGGTCGGGAGCAATGTGGGGAGGAGGTGAAGGGGGATAGAGAAGATAATCACCAACTGGAGACCAATATACAACCGAAGGACCACCTGGACTCTCGAATACAACCCTCAGAGGAAAGAGACGCCGACAACCATCCAGATTCAAAAGAAACAAAAAATTGAACCAAAAAAATCAAGAATAAAAATATAAAATGAGAAGATAACTATGAGTGGCTCAAGAGAACCAGTCGACTCCTCGGAAGGAAGAAAACCTAGATTGGTTCAACTCAAGTGAAGCAGCAGGGTCGCGCACAAACTCGTGTGTGTGGGACATGATGCCTCTTCTACTTGCAGACGACTTGTGTCAATGTGAGACACACTCTCACGTTAGTCTCCTAGGATTGGGAGAACCTCAAAATCATTTGTGGAAGCTTCTAGCTCCTCTTAGTATAGTGTTTGGTTGGCCAAGTTGAGGGTGGTGAAACTACTATAACTTTTTGGTAAGTCACTCCTGAAGACATTATCATTCCAAAGCATATCTTGATAGAATAAATTCACATCCTCTTTTGGAACAACCTGAAATGGAGTTGCATATAGTTGTAGACTCCCACAAAGTAACTCTTGAGCCCTTAAGTTTGTAACATTCTCCTCTCAATTCTCATGCTCCACTGAAAGTATCTGATAAATAAATCTGTCGAGAGAAATCAACTCTGAAGCAAGATCTACGGCAGGTTGGACCACACTTAAGCATAACAACTCAAAAGAGGCCTCTTCTTTTTCTTCTTCTCTAAAAGAACCTAGATCCCACTGTAAGATATTTTTCCCCCAAAGCTGTTTCGAAGATTTTCAATGATGAGGTTCATCCTTACTGTCTGATCCCCTGTCAATGGGTAAACTGGTGAACTAAATTTAATACCCAAATTACTCCATATAGTCTCCCATAAGTGGCTCAAAAGCATCTCATTGCTGACATGTTGGACCTCCCTCAATAAGGGCAACTCAGTAAGTAAAATATATATCTGAAAAAGTATGAAAGTCTCTTATCTGAGATTTCCATGTGTCCGACGTTGATTCCTCAGACAGGACCATCTTGACCAAACAATGTTAATTTCGTTGGAGTCTCTCTCATGAGCTCAAATTGAACTACGTGTTTTCTCCCTCATCAGTTGTAATTTGATACTCTTCCTGTGTCCTCATCTTCGTCAGTATCTACTGTGTCATCACTTATTTTTTCAATTGCTCAATGATCAATGAAAGACATCATTTTCTAAGTTGGGCAATCTGACTCCATACATTTGAAACACTTCCTGGTTGTTACAGATTTGGAATGCAGGTTGGTTCCACCTCCACTTTGAACGCGTCTCCTCAGCTGAAATCAGTTTAAATAATCTGTTGTGTGTACTTTTGTTGTTTGACAAGGGGTTAACCTCTACCAGTAAAATGGGGTGCTCACCCCGGGATGTTGTAATTGCTGAGGCCTTAAACATATATCTTATCTATAATGTATTGGTACTGGTGCAACATATTTAGCTAACTTCCAGCTCCCCTTACACGTTGCTTTATGAGAGAAAGGGGAACTAAAAGAAATTGTAAGAGAAAGGAAGAAATTGCAATTACAAAGAATGGAAAAGAAACCGCACATATGGTAAAAAGTTATGACATTGTTGTAGTAGATCATATTGCATCCTGATTCCTTAGTTGTGTCATTTATGCCTACATAAAAAAGAAAAAAAAAACTAAAGCAATGCTTATAGCAAGTGTTTGACAAACCTATTTTGAAATTTGTTTGAAACAATAATAGCATGATCTTTATTATGCAAATCCATCCACCACTACTCCAACCTAAACATTCTTACATAACAATAAAACTAGTAAAGGATTTAACATCAAATTACAAATACTTGGTAATTTAAACAAGATCTAAGAAAAACACATGAGTAAACTAAAAAGTTCTTAACTACATGAACGAAATTCATGTGTAATGGAACGTATGTAACAAACTGATGTTGTCTGCTGATTTCATTTCCAATTAACCATTAAAAGAGAATAAGAATTTTTTTTTTTCTTAGAATATCAATTGGTCGTGTGTTGAAGACCAAAAAAGTTCAAGTAGTAATAAATTGAAAGTAGAGTTGCCAAAACTCATGGAATGGAATGAAGTATATAAAGATCATGCGTTGAGAGGAAATATTTTAGTGTTCTAAATTAACTGAGAATAGATGCTATAAGTAGTCAAATAGGAGAAATACAATAAGGACATAAAAATTTAGAAAACAATTCATATTTATGGATATATAAAAATATATCGTGCATATAGACGAGAAAATGTTATATTTACCACGATCTTAGTAAAATGCCCCCAAGCACGGTTCAAAATGACACAATTAATAGGATCGGTAAATAAATTTATTTTTGCCATTTTTCTTATCTTGGAAAAGTTTCTAAGGACATTTTCATAATGATGTATTTGTTGTTTTGGACAGTATTGGGCCTCTTACTATTCACTATTCGAGTTTTTACTTCTTCTTTTTTTCTTTTTAAGTTTTATCTCAAATTTTGTTGATTTTAGGAAGGATTCCCTATTCCTAAAGATGTGGAGAGGGAGGAAAATAGTTAACGTGTTCTCTTTGTTGAGTATGCATTTTTCTCCTTGAATCATTTGTGCAGGATTATTGGAATTTCCAATAGACCGAAACCTCTTATTTCTTAGTGGGAAACGTTGAAGACAGCATCCACTGTACAAGAACTTAAAGACCATTGCAAGCTGCGGTTGTTCCATATTTTTACGTTGAAAATACTTTTTTTGTTGATCCTTCCAGCAAAACCTCAAGGTGTTGGAAACAGCAAGAACTTTACATTGCAGCAATTTAATATAAATGTTGCTTGCAAAATCATTTGGGCAGGACTTTTGGATTTTCCAATAGACCGGAACCTCTCATTTCTGAATCGGAAACCTTGAAAACAGCATCCGCTGTAGAAGAACTTAAAGACCATTGCAAGCTGAGATTGTTCTATAATTTTCCCTTGAAAATATCTTTTCTGTTCAACCTTCCAGCGAAAACTCTAGGTGCTGGAAACTGCAAGAATAATTTTACATTGGAACAATTTAAAATAAATGTTGCTTGCAAAAAAAACCGTTTTTTTTATCCAAGAAAAAGCCTTATAATCAGGTTCCTAGTTGCCATATTCTTCAAATAAGTCAATTTATTATATAATGTAAATTTGATTTACTTTTATTTCCTCGCATTGACATCAATTTAAGGTTCCTAGAAGTGAGGTGAGGAAGTTTGCAAGATGATAAAAAGGGAAAAAACGGAAAACAAAATAAGATTTGGAGGCAATTTTGGGGGGCAGCCGTTCTCCTCGCAGAAAACAACTAAGAAAAGGCAAACAGCGACAGTAGTGAAGGATAATGAGTCGAGGAGGATTCACTGCATATTTCTAAATAATCTGCAGACACAACACTTACAAAGGAAAAATGACACAACATTCCTTAAAGCAAAAAGCCACAAATAATCTCCAAATGCATAAAATAAAATAAAAAACTAAAAGACTCAGAGTCTCAAACTATGAAAAGGGGACACAGATATGCCACGACACGATACCGGGACATGATATAATTAAAAAAATAGGGCACGACACGTCATGGACACGCTTTTATATTTAATTAATTGATAATATAAAAAATATATTTTCCCATTCACAATATAAATTATGCAAGAATACAATTTAACTTCATAAATTTAATTTATATTATAAAACTTCATGTTTATGCAAAGTAGTTTTTAAATTTTGATATAATATGTTTCAAAAGAAAGATCAAACTTATAATTCAACTTATCTACTAAAATTTAAATAAATTTTATGATTACAAAGAAGGAATTACTATTGTTCGGCTTCGACAATATTGGATGCACCTTCGATGCTCAAATTTGATGTTGGAGAAAGCTTCAGCATGACGAGAGATGAAGCGGTTTTGATTATGAGATATAATTACGGCTATACGTATATTTATAATTTTATAATTCATGTATCCCATTTTCTCGAAAGAGTTAAGCTCACGTCCGATGGAGTGTTGAGATGTGTCCCGAACGTGTTCATGCCTCAAAAAAATTTAAACATATATTTTGTAGTGTTGGACAAGTGTCGGTGTGTGTCAGATAACTATCAGTTTCTGATATGTGTCTAACACGAGTATGTTACAATTTTTAAAAGTGTCGGTGCTACATAGGTCTCAGACAATATATTTATTCCAAGGTGGATATAATTCTAATTCAAATAAAGCAATAATAGAAGTCTAATTTCTTATCTGCCAATATGGGCAAGAAAATGTTGATCCTAAATCCGTATAGGGTTCCACACCTTCCAGCCCGGGGAAAGTCACGATCCCATCCTTCTCCCTGGCTAAGAAAAGCATAGCCTTCATCACCAAAAATATCCGAACCTCATATTATGACGATAAATCAACAACACTGAATATGACAAATATGTTGTAGTCAATTGATGGGTCAATTTTATAAATGTTGTCATTAATCATCTTAAAAACCCTAAATGATCAGTCAGGTCCATTCTCCAGATTGCCAAAAAACCCACAAAAAATCTTTCTTTCAATCTTATCCATATCAAGTCATCTTCTTTAAATTCCCCCCTTACTAGCTCATGTATGGTTTGAATTTCTCTAGCACTAACATTTGCATCAATACTAAGCTCATTAGCTTGAAATATAGACACTAACTTCAATGATGAGAGAGAGTTTCAACCATATAAAATCTCAATTGAGTAGTAATCGATAGACTGACCAGTGGATCAGTTGTAAGCAAATTCAATCTAAGGAAGAATCAAGTCTCATAGCTTAAAATTCTTTCCAATAAAGCACCTAAAGAGATTTATCAAATTATAATGCATCACATTTTTTTTGCCCATCCATCTGCAGATGCATTCCTGAACTGAACTAAAGCTATTTACTCATCTCATCGCATAAAGTCCTCAAAAAATGGCTTAAAAATTTAACATACTGATCTGGAGTGATGGTTATGCCCTGTAGACAGACAATCTCCTTAAAATAAAGATATGTAACAATATTGAAGTTAACCCAAACCACAAAGCAAGACATGAATTTATTAATAACTTAAAAGGACGGTTATAATGACAACTCCAAAAAAAAAAAAAAAAGTGCCACATAAATCAAAACACAAAACAAAATATTATAAACAAAGACTCGACAAATAAAGACGAAACAGGTTCGATAAGAAGGGAGTCTGAAGCGATGGGGCTTGGAGCAGCAACTCCGGTGAAGGTCGATGAAACATCAAGCTACTGTAGAAGCAGGATAGCAAGTTAGTTGTAGTAACGACGTTGAAAGCAGTTGGACAGAAGCAGGAACATTGTCGGGGGCAAGGTTGGCGGCTGCGGTGAAGGCTGGAGAGTTGAGGTTGCTGTGAATGTGGGTAAAGTGCAGAATACGAGCGAGGTCAAGCTCAGCTCGTGTTTGGCTCGTTAAAAAATACCAATGTTCGTGTTACAACACGACACAAACGAAAAAGAGAAATACAACAACAATCCAATCTTCGGCGAGGACCGGAAGAGAAGAACCGAGGAAGAAGATGGTGTCGACAAGGTGGCAAGAGGGAAAAAGGGAAAGGGGAAAAGGAAAAGGGGAGAGGGGAAAGTTGAGGGTTGAAGGGTAGTTGGGAAGGTTGGGGAAGTGCAGGTGGGTGGAGGCTGGGCAGCAGATATCAAGAGTCTAGACAACAGGTTCGAGACATTGGACAGAAGGTTTAAGGGGATGGAAAGTTGTTTGGACGGCTGGACATAGGTTGGGAGGTTGAACAACAAGTTGGGAAAGGTGGACAGTAAGAGCATGCAGTTAGGAAAAGGGTGGCAAGGGCTGGAAAAGTGGTCTTGAGACGGTTAGGGACGGAATGAATGAACTGGAGGCTAAGGAAAGTGAAGAAGAAGAAGACAAGATACAATCACCACCTCGAAGTAGGATACAGCCGGAGCACCACCACATACTTGGATGCAGCCCTACGAAAGGGAGAAATCCACACATGAAATCTGAAAAGCATATAGAACAAAAACTAATTCTAAACTCAGGAACAAACATATAAATAGACCAGCAAGGAGGGAGACAAGAAAGGAAAGACAACGAGAAGAAGGAGAAAACGCAAAGAGAAAAAGCCACCTTCCCCAAATGTATGCTCGATCCAGACGGGAGATGCGAAGGGGTGTTGCACGTGCAACTGGAAGCCGCTCAGCATCTTAGAATTCTAGACTGGGCTCCCTTGGGTCGATTCTCATGCTAACCAGTTCAACTGACTTGCTTTGTTTCTCGCATCCACGTGGGAAACTACCGCACTCACGACAATGTGGGAAATCCCGCCCCCTCGCCCACGAGGGGACACCACGTGTTAGTCCCCCAGGGTTCAGGGAGCTTCGACTTCATTTGTCGAAGCTTATGGCTCCTCGTAGTATCGCTCAGGTATCTAGTCATTCCTAGGGTAACCTGTTTTTTTCACTCAAAATCGGTTGAGTGCAGTTGAGGAAACGACGTGGGAAGAGGGATCAATTATGGAGTAAAATTTGTTACAAGTTGCGCCCCTCTTACCAGCACCATCAGGAGAGACCTCTTCATCACCCCATTGAAGAATTTTTGTCCCCATCAAACTCCTTGGGCCTGTTAAAAAGCTGGGGTTCATCTCTCCTGTCTAAAAATCTGACGAGGTGCACCGTGCGAAACGGGAAATAACTTCTGAATAACTCCAAGTGATATTCCTGACAATGCACAAACTGATTCCACTTCTGAAATGTCGGACCTCCCTCCGACAGCGCAACTCAGAGAGAGGAGGGATTGAAAGAGGGGGGGCCAAGTGCAAGATGCTATTTTGAGGTGTTATAAACTTATGCTCTACATAAGCGCTCATTACATCAAGATCATTAACTTCCAGAACAACTATTGTTACCTCAGTTGAAATCTCTATCTCAATGTCAACTGGAACTGGTGGTGTCTCTTCCTCACTAGCTACAAGTCAAGAATCCTCCTGAAAGTCTTCATCTTCCTCGTATCAATTGTATCATTGCTCAAATTTTTAACAACAACCTGCCCAGTGAAACAGATGTCTCCCTTGGTTGTGCATTCTGATTCCACATGCCCAAATCTGTAATACTTGCAATATTTTCTGGTCATGACAGACTTGCGGATTGGTTTCACTGAATAGTAGCCAGGAGGGTCATTAGGCGGTGTGGTCTCTCCACTTTGGAAGCCAGAGTATGAAACTTTTAGCAGTAGTAAGTTGATAAAAACCGACGTTTTGTTTCCCGCTTCATCTTCATATCTTCTTGTTCCCCCTTCGACCTTTCGAATCACGCTCGAGGGTAGTCTCCCATTGGATTTCATCTTACATGTTTGTAATCCACCAAAGAAGTCGGGGGATCTCTCGCCACATCTCTTCCTGGAAGTAGCATGGCTAGGGCTTAGAGTAGGGAGCTGAGAGAGCTAAAAATTTAATTTAGCATGGCTGATTTTGAAAATCAGCAAGAGGAATTGAGGGTTAGGTTAAAGAGTTTTGGTTATAATTGGGAATACGAAGGAAAGTTATGTTGGAACTAGGGTTTAGGAAAATAGGAAGGGGTGGTTGAGGGTAGGAATGAAAATTTTTGATGGAGTAANTAGTATGAAACTTTTAGCAGTAGTAAGTTGATAAGAACTGACATTTTGTTTCCCGCTTCATCTTCATATCTTCTAGTTCCCCCTTCGACCTTCTGAATCACGCTCGAGGGTAGTCTCCCATTGGANGAGTATGAAACTTTTAGCAGTAGTAAGTTGATAAGAACTGACATTTTGTTTCTCGCTTCATCTTCATATCTTCTAGTTCCCCCTTCGACCTTCTGAATCACGCTCGAGGGTAGTCTCCCATTGGATTTCATCTTCCATGTTTGTAATCCACCGCAGAAGTCGGCGGGGATCTCTCGCCACATCTCCTCCTGGAAGTAGCATAGCTAGGGCTTAGAGTGGGGAGCTGAGAGAGCTAAAAATTTAATTTAGCATGGCTGATTTTGAAAATTAGCAAGAGGAATTGAGGATTAGGTTAAAGTTTTGGTTATAATTGGGAATACGAAAGAAAGTAATGTTGGAACTAGGGTTTAGGAAAATAGGAAGGGGTGGTTGAGGGTAGGAATGAAAATTTTTGATAAAGTAAGGTGGATTCTAGGAAACCCTAGAATAGATCTAGAAGTGGGCAAGCTCTAATATCAAATGATATCAGAACTAGGTGGAATTCGGCGGAAACACGAAAGCAAATTTTTATTAATATAGAAATAGGGTTACAACGCGCACAAATGAAAACGGGAAATACAATAACAATCCAATCTCCGACAAGAACAAAGAGAGAAGATCTAAGGGCGGTGATGGCGTCAGCAAGGTGGCAAGGGGGAAAGGGGAAGGGTGAGGGTTGTCGGGTAGTTTGGTATTTTGGGGAAGTGTGGGTGGGTGGTGGAAAGGATAGGCAGCAGGTTTGAGGGGTTGGACAGCAGTTTGGATAGCTGGACACAAGTTGGGAGACTGGACAACAAGCGGAGAGGTGGAAAGGAAAAAAAATGTAGGACACTTGATCAATATAAAGTACTAAACATTTATTTCTTGATAAAACATTTCAAATACATGTAGGACACTTGATCAATATAAAAATAAGAAAATGCAAGTAATCATAGAACAATTTTCAATGTGACAAAATATCAACGACCAACAAGAATAGAAAGAAAGCTCGCGCCATGGTGTTTACCAAATTCACAAGTAAAACATTCAAATTTGTAGAGAGGTGGGGAGGGAAAAAAACATGTTTGCAAAATCTATCAAGAGAATGAGATTGAATGAAACCGAATGAGACCCAATCATGTCAATGATCCATAGCTATGGTAGAAAATATAGTGGAAGGAGCATCAATATTCAAGTAATACAGATCATCAAATCAACAATACAACTATCATCTTCCTTGAGCCAAGTTCTTTAATAAAACAATAACAACAGCAACAACAACAACAAAACCTTAATCCCACTATATAGGGTCGGCTACATGAATCCCTTTTCTCCATTGCGTCCTATTTAGTGTCATATTATTATTTAGTTCTAATAAATTAAGATCATTTTTTTATACAAAAAGCCCAAAGTCTTCCAAGGTCTACTTCTGCCTTTTTTAACATAAGTCGAATCTAAAACATCTACTCTCCCAATTGGATTATCAAATGGTCGACATTTAATGTGAACAAACCATCTAAGACGACATTGAAAAATGAAAAGTTATTAAATGATTGAGTATTTTTGAGATTGTAAATGCACAGTAAACTAAAAAATATTTTGTGGGACAAATAATGCCTCTGAAAGTGAGAAAGATTTATAGGGATTTACAATGCCCTTTCCAAAAATGAGAGAAGGACAATCATCATCAATAATGATTGATGGTATAGAAAACATGTGGAGATGAAAATAGTTTTAAAAGACATACCAGAATATAAGAGATGTTTATAATGAAGGAAGTGGTGAATCATAATTGTCCTAAGAAATAGTAACTAATTCAAAAGATGAGACACCATGAGTGTTAGGCAAAGTTGTACCGAATAAAATAGCATGTTGAGAGGTGAAGGGATAATCAAATTTCTCCGAGCAATGCTCAAGATAATGATTAGTGCAATTACAATGAGGAAAACTCGAAAAGCAGTTCAGCCACGACCACCGCCTCCAATGGTACTGCCACCTCCACTTCTAAAGACAAACATCATAGCAAATGAATAGAGAGTCTGAGATTAAGGGGTGGAGATCATATGACACGAAGAACCAAGGAAAGAATGGTCAGATTATTAGGAAATGTGGAGCCATATATTAACTATGGTTTCACCCTGCATGTCTAAGACAAATTTGGCAACCAAAAAGTCCTCATGTTGCTTCTATCAAACAATCAGCTCAATTATGAAAGGGCGGCACCAAAATAGCTCATCCCACTTATTGTGCAGAGTGCAATACTATCTATGGATTTGTAGGGCTCAGAATAGACTGTAACCATAAGAAATGATGCTCGCTTGAAAGTAAATGAAACAAAGAAAATCACTTCTTCTTAGTTGAATCATGCACAATACACTGGAAGAAATGAATGGTTCAAAACTAATAAGCAACAAAAGAAAGACATAAATAGATGCTTTCCATTTATAAAACTTGATGGCAGTGAATATACACGAGAAATGTTACACTCTTGAAGGAGGTTGAACGAAGAAAGTCACAATTATCTTACTTGAATAATGCACACGACAATTGATGAAATGAAGGGTTTGAAGACAATTAAGAAACAGAAAACGATGGTGCAGCTTATCTCTTGCCATTTATAAAATTTGATTGTTCATTATTGCCTATAAGAGATAAATGAGTCAAGACAATGGAGTTTTTCATGAGAATCAACGTGATTGAGAAATAATCTAGACCGTAGGAGATAACTGGCACCATTAAAACTGACAGTGACATTGATGGTGGAGGAGTTATCTCATCAAGAGAGACAACCGCCACGACACCATAGGAAGAAGAGAAACCTGGAGAATCAAAGAGAAACTCAAATCATGGAGATTGAACATTCAAACCTTAGCCTCTCATTCAATGAGGACAAAAAAAAATATTTGGGCATTGGTGCTGACTAGGGAATAAAGCAAGGGCACGACATCAATCAAGAACATGTGTTGCATCAACAAGGAAGATAGCAAGCGCACACAACAAGCAAAGGCATGCGAGCATACGATAATGAGCAGATAAGCGCAACACAATCGTCCATACACCGGCGTAGAAAAGGAGTGAGAATGCGAGTGCATAGCTTGAGACTGCGAAAACAAACACAATGTGCGAGCATATCAGAGCCGCAACGGGCATGATCAAGCATTGTTGCAGAATTTTAGTCAAAACAAAAGAGCAGCAAGAGTCAAGCGAGAGCAATTTTGAATAGTGAGTAATTGTAGGTAAGAATATGAATGCAATCAAATGAGACTTTGACACTATGAGAAAAATCAAATAAGATATATGCAAATATGGGGAGAACTACCAAGACTTAGCCGCGCTCCATACACTATGTTGAGAGGAATAATTTTAATCTCTTCCACTGACTTAGGCTCCGTTTGGGGTCACGCTTTTTTCGAGCGACGCGGCCAGAAACCATGCAGCACATCATTTGGTTATCACGTCACAGCGGTCTTTTAAAAAAGTCGTTAAAATACGACCAAAGATTCAACCCCGCGACCGGCGTTTATACTTCCTCAACCACGGGCAATTTTACTTCGCGGCCCCTTCTCGACTCCGCTCCCTCTCTTACGACTCTTCTGCCCTAGGTAGATACCTCCCGTGGATCCGTGACTCTAGCTGCTATTATAGGTTGTGAGTGGGTATTCCGGTGACCCTTTACATTCTTCTTACTCTCGCTCTTTTCTTCCGCTTGAATTTTGGTGTTGTGCAAAACTCGTGCTCTGTGTGGTGCATCACTTCGGTTTGGTAGATCCCTTCTGTTGAGTGGTTATTTCGATTTGTGGTTATTCCGTTGAGGTGTATATTCTCTCATCCCTTTCCCTTCTCTTCTCCAGCTCAGTTTGATGGTTGTGTGGTGTTCTTTCTTCTTTCCTTCTTCTCTGTTCTTCACGTTTTTCTCTCCTCTCTATGTGGTTGTGCGCAATGTGTTGGTTGTTTTCATCTCTGTATACTCAGTTCCAGTGGTTCTCTGTTTTCCACAATATCATGCATAACATGGTTTTGGTAGTTCTTTGTTTGCTCATTTTTTGTGGTTTCATTTTGATATTCTCCGTTGTGGGGTTTTTGATAGATTTTTGTTGAGCCGCATATTCTCTCTCTTATGTCATTTTCGGTGAACTTTTGGTGATTTACCCTATTAGCAATGCTTTGGATCTCCTATTTGTGGTCTGTTCAATTTTTTTTAGTGCTTATGTTGTGGGGAATTTGGATAACAAGTATGAACTTTGATATTTCATAGGGGAATTTGAAAATTGGGTGGAATTTGTTGTTGGTTTGTGGTGTGTTGTGGTTTGTGGTGTGGAGGATGTGGAGGATGTGGTTTGGAGGTTGTGGTGTGGTTTGTGGCGAGGAGAATGAAGTGAGGTGTGGTGTGGTGTGGTGAGGAGATTGAGGTGTGGTGTGGAAATTGTGGTGTGGAAGTTGTGGTGTGGAGGTTGCGGGAGGGTTATAGTTTGTGGTGTGGAAGTTAGTTGTTTTGTAGGTTGTGTTGTGGTTATGGTTTGTTTGTGTTGTGGTTATGGTTTGTTTGTGTTGTGGTTATGGTTTGTTTGTGTTGTGGTTACGGTTTGTTGGTATGGTAGTATGGTTTGTTGGTGTGGAGGTTGTGATTTGGAAGTTGTGGTGTGTTTTGGAAGTTGTGTGGTTTGTGGTGTGGAGATTGTTGGAGTGTTGTGGAGATTGTTGGTGTGGTGTGGTGTGGTGTGGTGTGGCGTGGCGTTTGTGGTGCGGTGTGCGGAGGTTGTGGTTTGTAGTGTGGAGGTGGAGTTTGTGGTTTGGTGGTGTGGTTTGTTGTGTTGTGGAGATTGTTGGTGTGGTGGTGTGATTTGTGGTGTGGAGGTTGTGGTTTGGTGGTGTGGTTGGTGGTGTGATTTGGCTTCTGGTGTGGAGATTGTGGTTTGGAGGTTGGGTTGTGGTTTGTGTTTTGGAGGTTGCGTTGTGTTGTGGTTATGGTTTGTTGGTGTGGTGGTGTGGTGTGGTTGGTGGTGCGGATGTGGTGGGTTGGTGGTTGCGGTGTAGTGTGGTATGGTGTGATTTTTGGTGTGGAGAGTGTGGTGTGACATGGTGTGGCATGGTTTGGTGTGTGGTGTGGAGATTGTTGGTGTGCTGGTGTGGCTTCTGATGTTGAGGAGGAGGTAGTGGTTTGGTGGTGTGGTTGGTTGTGTGTTGTGGTTTGGTTGTGTGGTTGGTGGTGAGCTATGGTTAGTTGTTGATATTGCGACATTACGATTTTTCTTTGTTTTGTAATATTGAGGCATTCGTATTTATGTTAATTTGTTTTTTTCATCCTAGTAATACAATGGTTAAGACCAAAGAGACTAACTCTTCTGCAATGTGGGCTAAGGAAACAAAATAATATTTTGCGACATTTGCCTCAAAAAGATCGCCCTAGAAAAAAGGCCTACAACCTTTTTCAACAAAGAAGGGTGGCAAAATATTATCAGAAAATTCAAAGAAAGTACAGGTAAAGAGTACGATAAGATACAATTAAAAAATAAGTGGGATCAACGCAACAGTGATTGAAAATTTTCAAAGGAATTTAAACGAGGATAAACTTGCTTGTGGTGGGATCCGGTGAAGCGAACGATTGATGTTTGCGAGTAGTTGTGAGCAGAAAGACTTGCATAAAGCAATCTTGGAACATCCCTTAATTTGGTCAATTTTTTTAATTTTTAAATTGAAGTAAATGATATATGAATTTGTAGGTGGTGTTTGCTGCAAAAAAAATTAAATTCAGTGGAATTGATTCTAAGTAGTAGAAGTTTGATCGTATATTTGGGGATGGCGTGGCAACGAGCAACAATAGATGAGCCCCTAGTGAGAGAGGGTTTGGTAGCATGCCCAAGAACTTGGGAGACAACCAATCGGGCGATTCCACCAAAGGCCTCAGCCTGGATCTCCATGAACTTTAATCCACAAGCCGCTCTAAGTGTCTACGGGTTGAGAATAAAAATAAAATGAGAGCTTCTTTCCTTAGAATCCAGATATCACATCTCAAGTAGCTTATGTCGACCATGTTCTGTGAATTCTGAATGCAACTCCGAAAATTTCTGAGAACTAGTTGTACTTGTTTTTGATAAAGTTGCATGAAAATTTGACCCGAAGAGATTTTTACATCAAGATGTCTGATGATTGTAGGGTGGAGTACCTACGATATTTTTATGAGTGCCGAAACATTTGAGAGATTTTTTTTATTTACAATCGCATTGGACATTTATATTTTTTTAGGGTTTTTCATTTTGCTTTGGATATTGCAACTGCTTGGGACATGGCTTATATGCTTATTCATTGATGCTTATATGTTTATTGTGTTGCTCGTTAGCTTATATCATTGTAGCTAATTCATTGATGTTTCTATGTTAGCGAGTACGATATCGAAATACATGGATGCAACCAGAGAAAAATGCAGGACAGTTGCAGCTATCGTATGCTTAATGTACGAATATTATAACTAGTACATAGAGCGCTCCCCTTACATGACATCCTCATATGTTGGGGACAAATAGGTTGGATAGTTGCTTGCGGGCCTCCTAACAAGATTCAGCAACATGTTCCGCATGGCACAGACGGTATTCAACGATCTATTGAAGAAACAACACAGAAATGATGGACTTCATGGCTCTTCTAGGATGACTTCGCGAGAGGTGTTGGCAATAACCTTCTGTATATTATCGCAGAATGAATCAATGTGAGGAGCAATGGAACGATTTCAACACTCATCCGAAACAATTTACAGATATTTTTAAATAACGTTGAATGCACTTGTAATTTTTTCTTCGCAAATCATAAAACTAATAAATTTAATGTTCGAACAAACCCCCGCAGAGATTTCACACAATGTGTTGTACATGTCGTTCTTTAAGATAATTTCATCAATTCTTTATATTAAAATTTCAAAAAGAACATCGTAATCACGTAACCCTTCATTATCTTTCTAAAATCATATCGGAGCAATTGATGGAAGACACATGATACACGTGTTCCAAATAATGAGAACACATTCACCAGTAGTTGTGGGTCCCCAAAGTAAAATGTCATGGCATTATGCGACTTTAAAATATGTTTCACCTTTGTCATGACAGGTTGGGAGAGCAGTGCATAGCACAATCGAATTTTCAAATCGCAACACGAAATAACAAGTACAACTTCTCATATTCGATTACAGATACGCTTGAGACTGAGCTACTCTCCTAATTCAATTTTCCCATAATACTACTCATGTAATTCATATCAGTAAATATTATTTTGTTGATGTTGGATATCTGTTGCAGCGAGGGTATCTCAAATCATATTCTGATACGAGATACAACATACCTCACTTCGATCGAGTTAGCAATGTAACACGGAGCAAAAAAGAAACGTTTAATAAAAGACATTTCATTTTGTGATGTCATTGAGAGGACTTTTGGTGTTTAGAAGACGAAATGTGTTAAACTTTGTGACATATCATCTAACTCATTTCCCAAACAGATTGTGATCCCCACTATGAGAGGACTTTTGGTGTTTAAAATCGGCGATCTTTCCTGCAACATTGACTTCCTTAGAGCAGACGAGAATCATGAGCATGTACCTGCCGACGCATTTGAGTACCGTTTTGGATATTCTTTGTCATAGCTTAAGAATGATGCTCCCGGGACCTATACTAAAGATGGAGAAGGTGCAAGCAATATGACAGAGTTGAGGAAACGAATTAAGGATACGATAATAGAAAGGTGATTTGAGCATTCATTATATTAAAATTTTTATTTTATTCAGTTAATATTTATTCCTTTCCCTCTTTATTTGATATTAGTTGTTTAGATTTTTTACACTATTTTAAGTTTTTCTTTTTTCATTTGCAATTTTTTTGTTTTTTTTTTTTGTTTGAGATCCATGATGAGATGTTTGATCTTACGGGTTTTTCTAGATGATCTATTAGTCGTTGTTGGTTGGTGTCACATGTGAAATCTCCATGAAGACAACCAAGTTTCTCTCTTCTTTTCGGTGCTGCAATTTTTTAGGTTCTTCTGGAAGGTCTTTTTTCATGATATGCATATATGACATACACTAGTTTGGTATTAGATAAGTAAGGCAACCAAGAACCTTTTTTTTATAAGGCTAGTTGTTTTCTTGTAATGACAGATTCATTGGTTGGTATACTGAATTCTCTGAGACCTCACGCATGTACAAAACTGTAATTAATTACTTCTTTTATAAATTTCTACTTGTGTTATGACTAATAGATTGTTTCTTAAAGCATTCAAGAAAGATAAGCTCGAGGATTTCTGATACCTCCTCAGGATTATTGTGCCGCTGTGGACTTCAAAGTTCTTTGTTAACGTCACGTCGGTCACATTGCTACGTGAGACAATTTCAAAGGTGCCCGCAAAAATTCATGAAAAAATGTGACTTTTCTGGTGGGCAGATAGGCTAGAAGACTACCACCGAAAGCGACCGGACATGGAGAGAATCCTTGAAGAACAACCTAGCTCGTGACATACATTGTCAACATTTTAAAAATAACGTTATGATATTATTAAATGTTATTTTAATTGTCTTTTTCTTATTATAATCAAGATATTTTTTGTTAAGTGAGATGTATATCTTATTTGTAATGTTATGAAGTGAATTTTTTATTCTAAATTATCAAATATATTGCTATAAAAGTTCTGCTGCAAACAGTATTACTACAGAGATGTTGAATGATTATTAGTCAAAAAACAACTGCAGCACAATTATTTTCAAACTACAAAAAACAAACAGATTGTCAGCTTATTCACAACAACTTCCTGTGGCAACCGTTGCGCAGCATCTTATTGAAAAGTTGCAGCTGCCCCAAAAGGACCCTTAAAATAAATACCTATAAAAAAGGATGAATATCATAAGAAAGCAAATAATTTGGGGGACATTCAGATTTATTGGAATATTAAAAATCTATTTCCTTAATAAGACATTTTCAAAAATATGATATTTCCCCAATATTATTTCCTTAATATACAAACATGTTAACACAACAAAACTGGTAATAAAATAAGTAAAAATGAGAAAAAATAAATTTGGTCAAACTCCAATTAAGCAAGCATGATTAGCTTTTCAAAATCACCAGATGAAACAGAAAACCAAGCCAAAGTTGAGGCACTGCGAGAAAACATACACAAAAATCTAACCTTCTTGTTACTCGCAGCATCTTCAGCTTGTTTCACTAAAGCTGTACCTTCAGCAGTGACATGCTGCGGCAAAAGGAAAGTAAGAAAAACACTTGAAAAGAGAGTCCTACAATGTAGTAGGAAATAAGTTAGGTAAACACACTTGTTTAAAAATCTGAGAGACAGGATCAAGACCACGTGGAATTCTGCAGAAAAGCCTACACATCCTTGAGAGGTCGTCCACCTATTACAGAATGTTAAAAATTATCTAGTTTCAATTCAAGGAATGAGATCGCCAGAATATTTCTCCTAAATACCTTGTCATCTCGAAGTAAAGCATGGCACCCAGAATGCTCCTTTTCAAGGAGTTGAGTTGCATTTACTGATAAAAGCTCATGTTGCACTTTCTATCAAATTTTCAAAATAAGAGGATTTTAATCATCAGTAGGTAAAGTGAAAAGGAAAATTTCAAATAAATCAGAATAAGTTCAAAGTTTTCATGAACTGTATGAATTTAAAATAAGCCTTATATCATGCAAGAATGCTTGAGCATTCATGACATTTCGTGGCTATGGTTACTCATACAAAATGTTCAAGCTGTGATGATTAAATCAAACTGAAACACGAGTTATTCTATTAATTAACTAGAAAAAAAATTGATGAAGTGTTCAAAACGTAATATATCAGTTTGAATTAAAATACTGAGTACCATCCAAGAGATTGGAAACCCATAACATCCTTGGTGTCTTGGTTACTCATAGAAGAGCAGACTATCAAAGTTGTTGATTATACCTTCTTCGAATTCTTTCCCACAGTGATGTGTGAATATATGTTTTGAAGATTTAAGAGTTTTTTGAGAATTAAATAAGAAATGGTGATTCAGCGCACCACATTATGCATTCAGTAGAAGGAACAAATACTGAACTTACCTTTAGTAGTTCTATGAAGAAAAGGCACACTTGAAAAACCATTAGAAATTTAAAGACACCATGCAAGAAATGTAAAACATCCACATACCTCCAGAAGCTTAGGCTCACTGCTAGAATGCAAGTAATGGGAAACCCTATCCTTCTCCCTTTTCAAACATTCCTCGGCCTAAACAAACCCAAATATTTAAATTCCAGAAATTAAATAGTAAGTGGAGATATATTTCCACGTGTTAAAAATCGACGTAGAAACCTTCAGCATGTAATCTGGACAAGAATCCTCCAAAATCCAATTAGAAGCTTTCCGAGAGTAGTAGGCNCTTGTTGGTGTCGAGGTTGTGGTTTGGAAGTTGTGTGTTCTGGAAGTTGTGTGGTTTGTGGTGTGGAGATTGTTGGAGTGGTGTGGAGATTGTTGGAGTGGTGTGGTGTGGCGTGTGGTGTGGCGTGTGGTGCGGTGTGCAGAGGTTGTNTGTGGAGATTGTTGGAGTGGTGTGGTGTGGCGTGTGGTGTGGCGTGTGGTGCGGTGTGCAGAGGTTGTGGTTTGTAGTGTGGAGGCGGAGGTTGTGGTTTGGTGGTGCGGTTTGTTGTGTGTTGTGGAGATTGTTGGTGTGGTGGTGTGGTTTGTGATGGGGAGGTTGTGGTTTGGTGGTGTGGTTGGTGGTGTGGTTTGGCTTCTGGTGTGGAGATTGGGGTCTGGAGGTTGGGTTGTGGTTTGTGTTGTGGATGTTGGGTTGTGTTGTGGTTATGGTTTGTTGGTGTGGTGGTGTGGTGTGGTGTGGTTGGTGGTGTGGATGTTGTGGTTTGGTGGTTGCGGTGTAGTGTGGTATGGCGTGATTTNATCAGTAGAAGGAACAAATACTGAACTTACCTTTAGTAGTTTTACGAAGAAAAGGCACACATGAAAAACCATTAGAAATTTAAAAACACCATGCAAGAAATGTAAAACATCCACATACCTCCAGCAGCTTAGGCTCACTGCTAGAATGCAAGTAATGGGAAACCCTATCCTTCTCCCTTTTCAAACATTCCTCGGCCTAAACAAACCCAAATATTTAAAGTCCAGAAAGTAAATAGTAAGAGGAGATATATTTCCATGTGTTAAAAATCGACACAGAAACCTTCAGCATGTAATCTGGACAAGAATCCTCCAAAATCCAATTAGAAGCTTTCCGAGAGTAGTAGGCTGCAGTATCCTCAAGCATTGCTGCTTCGAAGTCATTTTCATAGCACTCCATGCTCCCCAGCCCAATCTCAACAAAAATATCCAGGACATTTTTCAACAAAGCTCTATCAATCTGCTCTCCTTCACGTTCTTGATCAATCTGCTTCCATAAGATAGATGAGCTAAATCTTTATTATTGAATCTGTGTAGTACAAAAAAAAGAAGTGAAAATACTACACTTACCAAAGAGATTACCGCATCCCTAACTTTTACTTTTATCTCATTATAAACCTGCATTGACCAGTGGGATTTTCAAAATATGAAGGAAAACTAATCAAAAAAATCAATAGAAAATATTATCCAACATAACAAGGCTCGGATAAAATATGCAAGACAACTAGAAGCGCAGTTAATAAAAATAACTATCAATTCAAACTTCCTGTTAAACTACTATGAATACAAGAATGACGGTGTACCAAATCACGAAAGCAAGTAAGCCCAACTTCATTGAGTGCCGGTAGTGACCTCCTAGCAATGAAGTAGCGATCAAGGTAATGAAAAAACCGTGACAGCCATCTGACCATTATCTTGTGATTCAACCATCTTTTAACCAGTTCTCTCAACATAAATTCATCATGCTTCTCCCTCAGAGAAGGCAAAACCTAACCAAGTAGAAGAGAATAAGTTACAAAAGGAAGCCAAAGTACTAGCATTACAATCAAAGATAAAGCATACAAATATGAAAATTGTTTAATATTCTAAAAGTGATTACATTAGAGCCTGTTCTAAATGTTAAGTGATTATCAAAATAGTTTTAATTCATTCCATGTATTCATCCTGAAATAAAACATATTCCAATTGAAAATGCAGAATGTATCAATTTACCATCTAAAAGCAATTGAATGTTAAAAAGACAATTTATCTCAAAAAGAAGTTCAATTGTTCAAACACACAACCTAAAGTTAAAAGGTGTGATTATGTCAAGGACGGAATAGAGCAATAAACCAGCTAACAACAAAACATCGACACTAACAAGACCAAGAGGGATCCATTTTCTTATCCCAAGTAAACAGTTTTCTACAGTAAACTTATGCTTGGAATGCCACAAAAAATGTTTTTCTTTTGCACTAGCAGCTGTGAAGTGGATATCCAATGTCATAATTATAAACTAGCTCTACAGCATTAACATGCTTGATAAAAAAAAAAATTAAAAGAAGACCAACTGTGACAATCATTAGACAATTAGTAAATTTTCTGAATTCTATCATTTTCAGATGTTCTAGCCATCCTTAGAAGCCTTTTTTTTTAATTCAAACAACCACGTAAAGTAATAATTTCAGCCCAGAGAAAGTAAAGAAGCGTATTTTTTATTCAAACTGCAACACATGTAATTGGGAATCCTAAATATAACGACACCAATTATGAAAAATCATAACGAAATAAGGATGAAGGCATCAAACACATGGAATAAAAAAATATTTAATGTAAGACTAATAATTATTAAGAAAGAATAAATAAAATATAAACTAAACAAAAACTAGATTACTCGCTTAAAAATTATAGAATGATCAATTGTAAGAACAAAAAAAAAAACAGGTAATTTTTTTAAGAAGAAAGATACTTATCGAAACAATCCATTAAAAATAACATATTTCTTGAGAAATTCCAAATTTTCGTTCAGCAAAATTGTGCTTTATGAAAGCATGCAACATATTTGAGCTATTGTACGGCTTAACATTTCCATAAACTAATTGTCCGGCCCATCACAAATCAACCAAAGGAATAATCAGGTAACAAAAAACATTCGAAAGCAGATACTAGAATTTACAATCAAGTTGCACTAAAACTAGATTAATGATCTAATAAAGTTATGCCCAACTTTCAAACTATTAAGAAATATTGGAGTCCAAATGTCATCACTTATTCAATAAAATAGTACAGCATCACCATGCTTGATGATAAGAAAGAACCAACCATGGCAATCTTTAGATATTTTTTAATACTCAATGACAACGCAAACAAACAAGCATGCAATATTGCAAAATAAAAATGAATAAATAAATAAATATCAATTAAAAAAAACACCCATACCACACCACAAAAGCAACTTGATTCACAATGGATAAATGCTCTCAAAGCTCCAAGCCTGGCAAAATTCATCCATAACTCAAGTAAGCCTTTTCCTTAACCACCTAAGTTACCCGCTTATTAATCGAAAACAAGGACAAATCTACAATAATTACAACATTGGAACTAGACCTCCATCTTCAATCTCCTTCTCTAAGTCACTTTTGAGAATAGACCCTATAAAACACAATAGCTTACAGAAAATGAAAAGAAAAGAAGAAATATCCATCTGGACTAGACTATATCAGCCAAAGCTTGAACTCATGAGCTTGGTTTGACAAAATTAAAATAGAGTTGTACATTAACGTTTTATACTCAACCACAAATATGACTGTTATAAAAACTCGTCGTTCACGAACAACTCATTAAATAGCTCGTGTTCGATTCGTTTGTTAAGCAAACGAGTCGAACACAAATAATTTTTTTGAGCTTGATTTATAAATGAGCTGAACACGAACAACAGTTTACGTGCTCGCGTTTGACTAGTCGTATTTTGAAATAATTAAATAATTAAATAATAATATATAAAATTTAAAATAATGATATTTTTTATATGATATAAAAGTTTTGGTTTATTTAAATATAAAAAAAATTAGATGTTAGATATGTAAATACATATGAATTGGGTATATTTATGTGAATGCCCATTAAAGAGGTATGTATGTAAAAGCCTCCCAACTTTTTCTAAAAGGTTGCATGCCTGCTGCTCTGCGTTGGAGAGGTGTTACGCAGGTAAATGCATAATAATTTGGCATTATCTATGTAAATGCAAATAAAATTCAAAGAGACTTTAGTCCCACATCATGCTAGAATAAAATGGTAAGCGGCCAGAGCAGTATAAATACGAGAAAACAAAACCATAAAGGAGAAATAAAAACTTCACACATTCGAAGCATAAATGTAATTCTGTTCGTAAAAAATGTTTAAAAATAAATAATTTTTTGAAATTTTAATTTGAATTTGAGCTGAATACAAGCTCAATTCGAATAAAATCAAGTTGAACACGAATAGGTTATTTGTGAGCTATTTCAAACATGACTCGAGCATTAACAAATTATTTGTGAGCTATTCCAAACATGAACCCAACTCAGACAATAAAAAATTCAAACAAGCCGAACACAAACAAGCCTTGAGCTCGCTCATGTTTGGCTCATTTACAACCCTAACCATAAATACAATTTGCATGTAAACTACTCAATCTTGAGAATGAAATCAATTCAGCGTGCTCAAGAGTTTAATAGTATTTGGCAACAGCAATTGCATGGCTCTAAATTTTATTATCAGTTGATCATAAAAAAAATGTTTCCAAAATAGGCAATGTGAAGATCACTTCCGCAAAAAGAACTATGAGAATGGAAATGGTACCATCCACTCTGCTGAATAATAAAAAGAAAACCCTAACAAGCTCTTCAGATTCATAGTGATAACAAAAAAGAACACAATGAATGCCTAAAGTACTATCAAGAGAAAAATATTGCACTTGTCATTTCATGTTCAATAAAATGCCAAGTCCACGACAGTCATAAATCCCTAAAATCTATAAGCTACAAAAAGTGATGGCAGGTTCACTCTTGAGCAAACAAAAACCTACAGGATGAAACATAGGTTGGAACATCATTGTAAAAGAAAGTAAGCACCTAATGAACACAAATTAGAAAAGTAAAGTATTATGACTACGCCAATCATCCATAATATAAATCACTCTTAAATTGTTATTTGATTCAAAATAAGGAACAACAAACAATCCTAACTAGATTAGATCACCTTGACCTAATTAGATTAGAACAACTCGAACAATCAAGTTTAACCTGAAAGAGATAAGTTAAATCCAATAAGCAACCTCCAAATAATGTATTTATCCTGATTCTTTATCACATTAAACGCAGATAAGAGCAAGTCACACAATACACCCATGGCTTTATTATAAGAAAGAATTCAACAACAGTTAAGTCAATATTTCTTTGTATCAGAGATAGCATCCTTACCGTAGAACTAATGTACTCCTCAAACGACTCCTTATACTTGTCATAGAGTTGCTGTGAGTAATCATGAGGCGGCTTTTGTGTACACATATTATAGATGGTTCTGATCAGCGTAAGAAATAGACGCCCCAGAGGACAGAAAAGCAACTCATTAAATAAAATTCAAAACAAGAAAGAAAAGAAATGAACTGAGAAAAACAGTACGTGTAGAGCATCATGTAGTCTTCCGAGCTGAACTGCGGTTCTGGAAGCCCTTCCAGAATGTTCTTCAGCTTCGTGATTCCATTCTGCATGAACTCCCAGCCCTGCTCCAAATCTATCGTTCTCCTCTCGTGCATCGCCATGCTCACAGAAAGCAGACAGAAAATGCCCTGTACTCAAATCAATTCCTCCTACAAGAGAAAAATCAGGAATAAAATGAAAATAACTTGTTGTACAAGTTCGGGAAGAATAATAAATATCTCAGAACCAAACCCTAAGGAGCCAAAAAAAAATCTGCTCCTGCAAAATAAATCCCAGCCCTAACTTGTATTCACCAGTCACATCGGCAGGTTTGCTGCACACCAAAGCCCTGCGGCCGGTGGATCGGCTGGACCGCCACCCTATAAATAAGTGTTAAGAAGAATTCGAAAGCGAAGGCGTAATGGAGCGAGAATATTGAAATGAAGGGCTAACAGGAGAAAAGATCGTACCAGGAAGAAGAAAAGGCCTGACAACCAGAAGAAAAAAAAAATAAAAAAAAAAGGAGTCCAACTTCGTAGAGACGGTGGCCGACGGGGACGACGTCGACCNTTCCCAGCCCTGCTCCAAATCTATCGTTCTCCTCTCGTGCATCGCCATGTTCCCAGAAAGCAGACAGAAAATGCCCTGTACTCAAATCAATTCCTCCTACAAGAGTAAAATCATGAATAAAATGAAGATAATTTGTTGTACAAGTCGGGAAGGAATAATAAATATCTCAGAACCAAACCCTAAGGAGCCAAAAGAAAAATCTGCTCCTGCAAAATAAATCCCAGCCCTAACTTCGATTCACCAGTCACATCGGCAGGTTTGCTGCACACCAAAGCCCTGCGGCCCGTGGATCGGCTGGACCGCCACCCTATAAATAAGTGTTAAGAAGAATTCGAAAGCGAAGGCGGAATGGAGCGAGAATATTGAGAGGAAGGGCTAACAGGAGAAAAGATCGTACCAGGAAGAAGAAAAGGCCTGAAAACCAAAAAAAAAAAAAAAAAAAAAAACTCCAACTTCGTAGAGACGGTGGCCGACGGGGACGGGGACGACGTCGACCAGAAATGCGAAGGTACGAGCTGCCTGTAAAGTGTGGAGCGGAAAAAAAAAATGGTGTCGTCTGGTGGAGGGAGTAATACTGGATTTTATTTGCAGCTTAAAAATATTTGAGGGTAATAAAATAGAAGTAGCGGCACGTAGGATAGAAAATAAATGAAGCCCAAGATCTGAATTCCTGCGTTCATCTATCCCGGGAAAATAATAAAAAAGGGCGTTTACATGCATACCACCAATTTCTACTTATTTATATATCTAAATTTTATAATTTAGTTATTATGTTTATTGCAATGAAATTTTCATATCGTATTAAAATATAATCATTTTAACTTTTACAAGATGAAATATAATTTTTACGGTATGAATACGGTAGTTGTATTTAATTTAAAATTAAATTTTAGATATTTGATATGTCAATACATAGAAATTGTGTGGTATATATTGTAAATATTCCATATCACTTGTTTAAAATACTAGAATGCTAATATTTTATATATACATCAAGAATGTGTCAGCACTGATTTTGAGTAGGTCTAATTGTCCTAAGAAGAATAATACGACAAATGAGGGTCCACTGTCTGAAGATCTTGAGGTCTGCTTGTCCAACCGAGTGAAGTTGAGCCTAACTAGCTAGGTTAAAATCGACCGAGTCACAAGACAAAACCAAAGGCAATAGAGGATACAAGAGTGAGCCACTCAGCCAAAAACAAGACAAATGAGAATGCAAATCAAGTATCATAGGAGAGTTGATCTAAAGGAAACACTAATTCTCTAGTATCTCCAACAGCCACATGAATGTCCAGAGACTAACTAATCAGAATTTAAGGATCGATAGTTGGTTCATATCAACTGATCGATACAAATAAACCAGGCGCAACCGGCTAAACAAATCTAAGTCGATCGAGCTGATGTTGCAGACCCAAAGCCAATTATGCTTAGGCATTTGAGCCAAAGAGCAGTTGAATGATAAGCTTATGCATATAAAATACCATAATATCTCAGTATGGATCCATTTAAAACATGGGCAAAAATCTAACATCATAATATTATATCATCTCTTTTATAAATATGAGAATTATTTTATTAATAAGACACAAATGATTGTGATGGATTATCATTCATTATTGTTCACTCGACTCTTTTTATCTCTCTCTATCTTTCCCTTCACACTTTATTCATTGGGTGTGATTCAATGACACATCAGGTTTCGACATTCTAAAAGATATGGTAAGTGTGAATCATGCCACAACAAGGAGTAGCCAGGGAGAAGAAATTCATATTAGAGACATTGGCAGTATAGAGTGCACCAAAGCATCTGTGACCAGTAGATACGAAAATTGAAGGATTTAAATGTTGGATGTCATCTGAGATGCGCTAACTTGAGTAAGACATTAGTGGCCTCTATAGGAAGAGCTAACACCCAACAATAGAGAGGCACACCCCCCCCCCC